>JAXGGA010010003.1:0-48923 GCA_038373865.1 Uloborus plumipes | reverse complement strand
TTGTAAAGAAGCTAATAAAAATACAGCAAATAAAGGAATTGGACATAGACTCGCTTTATTGATTTACAAAATAAATTTTTAAAAATCATACACTTAAATTAATTTTATGTCAGATGTAATTAGTGCATTTGGTTTTAACTTCCAATAGGACATAAACAATACCATTAAAGAATCGAGCATTAGTGTAATAATGTGCAAAAAAACATGCAAATACAGTACAAATATATGAAAAATATATGATATGAAAAATATATGTAAATGTATAAAGAAGTTTTTAAAAGTAGCAACTGCTGTATCTAACAAAGTCAAAGATTGACAAAAGTTTAAAGAATATAATATATGCGCACATCGGAAGGCTTTCTTTATGTCTTAAAAATAATTAAAAACACCGGTCTAAAGCAAAATTTAATATGGAACTCAGATGAAATAGATTACTGATAAAGTCCAGCATTGCCATATAGACACAGCTGGCAGCACCGGATGCTGTCTAAAATGGCACATTAATGTCAACTCTGGGGTATTTGCATGAAAATGGATATGCCATCTTGGAACATGCTTTGTTCTACTCACAGAAGCTATCCCGGGCTATTGATTGAAACTATAACTCTTGGACAAGCACTGAAAAGCAGAAATTTAAGGTATCTCACTACGTTCGGACAAGTTTTTTAAAAAATGTTACAAAACATTTATTTCTTTGGTGTTTTTAGAAAAAGGGGCATAAAATTAGTTAGAAAAAAAAATAAGTACTGCCAACTATTATATACTTTGTAGCAATGTTGCAATTTTAGTGTATTTTAGGCCGAAAATCGATAAATACTAAATGGGCTGTCATAACCACAATTATGCATGAAAATTAACACATTTTTGTTTATAGATTCACCATAATACACTCTAGGGCCTGAACTAGAGTTTAAGTTATAGTTGTTTCTAATTTGGAGATATGCACATAAACGCACTGTAGATATGAAAATATTGGTGATTTCGTAAGTGTCACAGTACTTAAATTAGTACAAATCTAGTGTATTTTACTTTAGAGCTATAACTCTAGTTCAGGCCCTCCACAATATCAATATAAAGCCACATGGCAAGTTTCAAGCAAAAATATTCATAATTTACAGATTTATGGAATTTGTCGCAAATAATAACAACGAAAAATCGATTCTGAGATAAATGCAGTTAAAGATTTTTATTCAAACATATGACGCGCATTGCTACCCATATCAATTTAAAAAGTACCATAACCAACTACACCTTCTTCAGACTCTGTTACGGTCCAGTTCTAATGTTTTACTATTTTTAATTTTTTTTACCAATAATTAGAGTTGAAATATCCCCTAATTTATGTTTTAATTTTAAACATCAGGTCCTAACTTCCGGTCAGCCGTGGATCCATATTAAAATGACGTTTTCTTCGCTTCTAATTATGGTAGGAACAAAATTCAACAAGTTTCCGAAAGAAAAAAGTTCATATTTTCTAAATCAAACATAAAAAAGTTTGAAATTTTAGTCGAAAATCGACTTTTCAAGGTGGTGAGATACCTTAACGTGACAAACCGAGAACTGATACTAGCAAAATCGAAAGTTTTCAATTCGTCACGCAAAAGCGAAGACGAAGTGTCTTTTTCATTGTTTCAGTGTTATTTTTCAGTTCCAGTTGTATATTTCAATTAGTAACCTCATCGACACGGTAGAAATTTCAAATTTAGATTGCGTAACAAATTTCCCATATCATGAAAATAATATTTCATTAGTTGGTGAATCATATTTTCACTTAAAATCTCAGGATTCGCAAAATATACGAATTAATGTTGATATTTTACAGAGACGTTTTTAATACTTGAAACGTATGTATATACTCCTCGAACTGTTTTCATTTTCAGCTTTTAAAGTAAGGGACGTCATTTCAAGTTTTTCCGGGGGGGGGGGGCAAAGGGTAAAAACACAATACAATTTCACCAGAAAGCAACAAAAACCACGCCCACTTATTTGTAAATACATTGATTTCTCAAAGTCAGGGGGGGGGGCAATTGACCCTCCTCCTCCCCCCCTAAATGACGGGCCTGTTCAAAGTCTAATTTTTCCAAGATAGCTGGAATCAATGCTTAGATCAATTTTCAGAGATTGGTTTTGAGCCGTTAATTAACTAATAAATAAATAGTTCATTAACTAATGAGTGTGATTGCATCACATTTGCGGTCACTTCTGATGAGTTTAAACAGATAGTGTAAGGTAACTAGAACACCAATAGTTTACCATACGCTTAGATTTGTACTTCTTGCTTCTAAGATAAATATATGTTTTCATCAACATCTTTTGTTGTTCTTTTTAAGTAGCAAAGAGCTAATTAAAAAAAAAAAAATGTTGCTTAAAAAATCGTTCGAAAAAAAAAATATTTAGCTTAGAAATGAAAATTAACAGCAAAAGTATTTTTTGCATTGAGTTGATTATTATACTGCTAAAATAATAACGTTTACCGAGTTAGCTTTTTTGTTATACTTGTTTAAAGGATCATCCTGAAAAAGTTGAATTTTAGTTTTTATCGAAAAATGGTGATACTAAATCGTAAACATGGATCTGCAGTGAATATGGCTAAATTTTAAGAAATTGTCTTCGTTGAATGCTAAAAAAGCTTTTTAAAAAATGCAGTTGCCTGAGTCCTGCTTTGAGAAGAAGTAACTAGTAGCCTTATTGATACACGAAGATTCATCCTAAACACTACGTGCATGTTATGCCATCTATCGGCAACAGAAGTAACCTTGTTGAAACTAGATCCTTCCCAAGTTCAAATTGTTGAAGGGGGAGTTTTTCATTTATATTATTATCGTTATCGTATGATAAAATGCGAGAAAGCTCACTTGCCTGCATCTAATGAGAAGAGGCATTAAGCAAAATTAAAGGTTATCCACAAATGATGTTACGCTTTATTGGGGAAGGTGGCTCAAAAAATTGTCACAATTAGTGACAAGGGAAGGAGAGAGGAGTAACAAGAAGTGAGCACATCACGCATTCTTTTTACAATATATTTATGTACCATAGTGTGACGCGTGAAGGAAGGGGGGGGGGGTAATTTAAAGGTAGACACTTTGCGACAAAGAGGTCGGATTTAAGTATGTTGAGAAAAGTGTGATATCATTTATGGATGGGGAGAGGGAAGATGAATAGCCCCTCCTTCCTTATATGCACTATACGCTCATACTGCAAGTAATGTCACTGTATTTCAATGAAAAACATTTCATTAATTAGAATGTGATTTATAGGTTCATCCACACACAAGGACAAAGCGAGTCTTTTTTCATTTACTACATACGTCATTTTATATATTTATCGGTAGCAACTAGAAGGACATAAGCAACTAAGTTGGGCCAAGTACTCTAGGGAAATTTAAGAATAAAATTTCGTTGCCGTAGTCAAATTGTATTGTCATAAAAACTTAAGAGTCAAAAATGACAACTGTAGCTTGAGTCGTAGTCGTCAAACTTAAACCTTTTGTTGACAAATACGACGAAAGCCCGCTTATTTTGAATTCTACTAATTGGATGATTTTAATTTGCATTTAGAAATTTGAACAACATTAGAATGAAGAGACATTCTTAATATTTGAACAATAACATTTTCAGTTTAATTTACATGGATATATAATTTGCAAATAATTGGTGCAACCATCTGGGGTTTTTTATTCTCACTGGTAAATAAATACATTCATGAATAGTATGTGGAACGTTTGTAATATTTTATCTCTTTTTGGCTATCAATATCAAATAGTTTAATCAAAAATTAATTTCAAAAAAAAAATTTCATTACTGATTTTTTAATTTAGTTAGCTTCAGGCCTGCGGAATCTGCAAAATCAGTCTAACTCCAACTTAACGACTTCAACTCCACACCCTTAGTTAGAAGTAATAAATAGAAATCGAAGTTTTTAAGTGTAATTGGTAATTTTTTTGTTTTAATTCGCATCAAATAATCGGCACTTAGCGTACCTTAATCATGAGCACGTGATTCACTCCTCTTTGATTTTACAAACTAAAATAAGATTAAAATAGCTCTAGTTTGCCATGAAAATTGGTAGAATACGGGGCAAAAGTACAATATTAAAAAATTAATACCATCATTAAAACCACATTTGCGAAATTACCACAAGAAATATTCCACACCTTTGGCACAAAATTAGAAGTATCAAAAATAAAAAAAGGGAAAAATTAGAAATATTCTCGAAAGAAGAAATATGCATCATACTTTTGAATGAATTATTGACTTTTTTTGCATAAAAACTTGGCAGCCAGATTTGGGATGACAAATTGTTCTTTGGACGAAGTTATGGGGCGTGGCTCCACTTTTTTCTTTCCATTTTTTTTCGAAAGAAAGAACACAAATTAAAGAAATAAATCAGTTCTTCCCATGCGAAAATATTTCTTCTAGCTAATCTTTGTAATGGATAAGTTAAATAAGAAAACTGAGCTATTTTTAACGTTTTCAAATTAAAGGGGCAAGTGGATAAAGGTGATATGTGACAATTTCTGAAAAACTTATTTTTTACCATGGATAAAGGTGATTTTTTTTTTTTTTTTGAAAGCTTTATCAAGAAATTTAAAAAAAAAATGTCAAATATCACCTTTATCCGCTTGCTCCTTAAATTGTATTTTGATAACGAGTTTTATCAGAGCATAAGCAATACTATAACTTTCTTCAAAGCACTTCTCTTGTAATAAAGTTTAATGATTTTTATATTAGGTTCATTCTATTTTCACGTGCGGGACGATCAGACAGAAATTTCACCAACAATTTGCTGTAGTTTTTTCTGTTATACCTGAACAGTAGTAATCACAATTTTTATCCCATTAATGCCTGACATTTTTTTTCCCAAAGATATTTTGTATACTGGTTACAAACAGTGTTTAATGGACAGGAAAAATGATTAAAAAATATTATGTAATTTTTTTTTTCATTAAGGAAAGAAAAATCGTCCCTCAAAAGTTACGATAGACCCCAGAGGGTACATACTTGTTTTACTAAATTTTTTTCCTGCCTACGATATAATATTTAAAAAGACATTTTATAAGAAGAAATAAAACCAGCAATTAACATAAACTGGGAATCTGGGAATAACTTTGAAAACTTAGCTTTTTTTCTTGAGATTGTGAACAATATAATTTTTGATAAAGATTATGTTAAAACTGCGATCATATTAAAACTGCTACGGAACACACTTTCCAATGGTTATGTGCTGCAATCTGTTAATAACAAATTGAAACAATACCAAGGTACTAATTGAACACTATTATTTGGTTGAAATGTTCATTTTGGGGAAATTCAGACCCTTTTTGGACCGTCCCTAAAAAGGGACACTAGGCATTAATGGGTTAAAATCTGTAAGTGAATGTAGCTGTTACGAATTATTTTTGGGCCATTTTACGAAAACGCAGCAAGTCTTGTACACGCGACACTTATATATTTCATTAAAAAAATATCGACTTTAAAGGGTAATGAACAAAATTTGTAAAGAAATCACAAACCGGTGTGTGAATTTTCTGGCGAAAAACGGTTCATTACCTTTTAAAATTACTAATTTTAAATAAAATATATGAGTGTCACGAGCAGGAAAAGATGATGACTTTTTCGTGAAATGGCCCTTCTTTGTTATATATCTCCTAAGCAGTCATAACTCTCGTTTTGAATGCGATTATCCCATTTTCAAATAGCCTGTCCCGTTGTCACATTTTTCACTTCGCTCCATGTTTTTTTAGATGAAAAATTTCACCTTGTTTTTGAAAGTGCAAAATGTTGCTAAAAATTAAAAATAACATTTCGAAGATAAATGTATTAAATTACATTATTCCTTCTTCTTGTACAAACATTTTCGGGACAAATTTCCAATTTGTCATTTTGAAACGGGTAAGTTATCTTAACTTATTATGAATATACCATATTCTTAACTATTCGGAAGATATTTTTCTTGTGCCAATGGCCTTCCTTCAAGATGGACCACTAACGGAGCATCAAAGCTAACGGAACATTGACACATTAATATAGTGCCCCAGGCAAAAAGACAAAAAGTGCCAAAATGAAATATAGCTTTTTGTGTTGCCTTCTTCCCATGAAAATATTCCATCAAATAAACGCGAAACCTTTTCAAAATCTTCTCCCCGCGGGAAAAATAGATACATCTCCTTCCAGTATTTCTTCACTCGAATTCGAAAAAGTTATTTTGCTTCAATCTTGAAACTCATTTTTTCGAAAAGTGTTTGGAAAACTGTCGATTTCAAAACAACAGTCACAAGAAAAGGATTGTTGTATTAGAGCGATTTGTTATGCAAACTTACACTATCAGGATCCTTGAATCTTCTTTGAAATTCCTATTTCACTTCAGATTTGATGTTTCGGCTGTAAATCAGTTTTCTAAAAATGTCAGAAAGTAGAGTTTTCTTTGTATGGATATAGGTAAGAAACGTGCATTTATTGATCGATCGTTTCATAGCGAAATTTAAATCCATAGTAAAATGCAGGGTGTTCTGTTTTAGCGTGCAAGACCTTTATTTTCACAACTGTTCATCTTAGATGCATATTTCCAATTGCAAAAAAGTTCAAAATCAAGTGAACAGTTAAGTTGTTGGAAGTTTGAAGCGAAAAAAAAAATAAGGCAGTCCGGGGCTATTAGGCATAAGGGGTACGTTCGCATTGTGCTTTTATTTCTACCACACAGTGCCCACAGTGCTGCCGTCGTGATGAGAAATACTCGGCAACCTGCTGCGTCATCCGCAACAGTTTTAGTGTCCTGATAGCGTGGTTTCAAAGGTTGATTTTCCTTTTTTTTTTGGGGGGGGGGGGGTCTTTCAGGAAAGTAAATGCTTTTTTTTCATTTACTTTTCGTTTTTCAGTACCCTTACAACTTTTGTTCAAGTACTCCGAGTTTATTATAGATACAGTAACTAATAGTCTGGAGATTGTTGCAGTTACTGCATTCCCAGTCGCTTATATTTCGAGCAGGGCTGCCATGTTTTCTGGAAAATGCCTTTGAGGCTAGTAGGCATAGTCAGCTTAGGGTATCTTGGCATAGGACAGCGATGTATGCCAACTTACCCCACCATGATGTTGGCGTGACATCGCATAGTTATAGACACCTACACAGACCGTCCATTCTATTAGTACGGGTAACGCTGGTATTGAGAATGTTCCCTGTACTAGTAAGGGTACTAGTGTTAAAAATATCCCTAGTGCCAGCGTTGAAAGGAGTGAACTTTCAATCCCTACCAGTGCAATCGCCCCTCCGAAATACGTCGACTTATCACCCCTGAACACATTCAGATTCTTCCAAAAGCAGTTCCACAAAAATGGACAACCCTAGGGAAAAAAGTAGCTACTGTTATATCCTAACCAACACCCTAGTTAAAAATGAACTCTCGTAAAAGAAAAAGCTAAGGAAAAAAACACCTTGTGCTGAAGGGACAAAGAAAGAAAACAAAAAACAAGGCTACAAAATCAAAGAATATTGCAAAGAAACATTCAAAGAAGGAAGGGGCTATAGTAGCACCGAATCTGCTTTCTAATCATGAAAATGAAGACAAAACAATTCCTACTAAATCTGGTCTGCTCTACTTCCACACAGTCCCCGCCTACAGATGAGACAGCATTAAATGCTGCTGCTGCTGCTAGAGTTAATACTATGTAGGTGAGTATGTGGTAGTGAAGTATGTTGAGACCGCCAGTATCCAGGGCAAACGAGGACTTTTTAGTCTCCACATCGGGAAAACTGCTAAGTATTAGAAGAGATCAGAGTCATCTGACGCAGTCTGGTGCGACAACAACAAAGTTTTGAGGAACATGACTCCCCCTCATTCAGATAAGTGAGGACCCATCTTTTTCAGTTGACATGAAACATTTCTAGCATATCTACAACGCTCATATATGTTTTTTCAAACTTTGTTTTGACATATTCCCTTATAATATTTTGAAATAAAAATTAAAAAAAAAAAAGTAATTGTTGTATTGCTGCATATTTGTTATTTTCAAACAATTTGATGACAACATACCCCGATGTATCTGCCAATTTACCTCGACTCCGGGAAAAGTTGGCACTGTTGTGGAGCCTTCGAAAAACATTTTTCACGAGCTTCCCAGTGAATTTTGAATGAGGTTCCTAGTGTTGTGTAACCAAGATGTTACCCTATTAGAGGCATAAATCACTTTTACCGTCCTTCAGAAAAATGAGAAAAATCTAAAAGTAAAAACTATGCCAACTAGCCCCGATGTCCCCTAACCAACAAATTCGAAATCTACAATTTCATACGGACTTCAGGTATATTGCCGATCCCACGCCCTGTATATTGCCGATCATTACAAAATAGTATGTAAGGAAAAATTAAAGGATTATTAGAGTGATAAAATAGATTTAAAAAAAATAATCACTTACCGTAAAATGGGGTGAATCGGAACACTTTTCAGCTTCAATTGAAAAAAAAGTAGTTAAAAGTTTTTTTTTTTTTTATTTGATTTTTTGGGTAAAATCTTCGGTCTTGCTTTGCTTTTGATATTCCAAGCAAAGAGAAAACATTTCGAACAGTTGTTATTTATATATATTGGAATTTAGGGGTGTTCCGAATCACCCCGCTATTAGGGGTCAATCGGAACACATGTTAAAATTTTTATTTTTTTCAATTTAACCTGTAATAGGTCTCACAAACATGAGTAATATTGATGGGGAAGAATAAGAACAGATAGTTATTGTCAAATAAAAATTTATTTTCTGTACCAGTAAACGTTTATGATTTGTCAAAATTCAAAATGATTCTGAACTTAAGAAAAATTAAAATTAATTTTAAGAAATGCTTTTGAATTGAAATACAAAGCTGTAACATAAATTGAAGTCACTCATATCGTCCACAAATATGTACTTGTCCTTAAAACTAGCAGTTGTGGCTTGGCTTAAGTTTTTTCATAACATCTTCTGGGATGAACGCTGCCTTTTCTTTAGTTTCTTAAAATCTCTGGGTTTTGGGGATTGTCCTGTAAGATTTTCCCACTTATTCATCACTGTCTGTGTGCTGGACTTTTGCTACATAAAGTCTGTATGACTTTCCCCATGTATTTTAGGTAAAAAGAAGTCTCCTGGAGCAAAAATCTTTTTAAATCTGCAACTTTCTGTCATTCTAAGATCTAGTTGCTCACGAGAAGAGATAAACAGTAATAAATCCTTGTTCTTGTCTTGACTAGAAGAATTGGGGTTAGAATCTTGATTTTTCAAACAGTTTCCTTTAAATAAGTTTGAATTGGAACAACAGAACCAAGTGTTCCGATACACCCCGCAAATTTTTTTCCTATGGCATTTTTCAGAATTCTTCATTTTTATGACACAATTTTTAAAAATGTAAATTCTAATGTGGTATTCTGTTGTTCAGATACATGCATAATTGAAACATACCACTCTTAGGTTTAAAATATAAGAAGGTTTGTACTTACATATGAAGTTTTGCAGTCTATGAAAAC
Organism: Uloborus plumipes; assembly: GCA_038373865.1. NCBI lineage: Eukaryota > Metazoa > Arthropoda > Arachnida > Araneae > Uloboridae > Uloborus > Uloborus plumipes. Next base: position 39,444 of record JAXGGA010010003.1, on the reverse strand, counting down.
GTGATGTTTTCTAGCATTCCACGTGCAGCCCTCCTTATAAGCCAGTAGCGTTGCCAGATTGACAAAAGTAATTTTTTCCTACTTCCTATGATCTTACCTTTCTAAAAAAAAATTAATGGCGAAAAATACCCAGTAGTATATTTCAGAAGAATTTCTTTGTACGGTCGGGAAGTTATGTTCCGATTGACCCCGCTGTTCCTATACACCCCATTTTACGGTACGTTTTTAAATGAGGTTATACGCTTTAATTCCCAGCTTTAAAAGCAGCACTTTCAAAACTTTTCCTATGAATTGAAAACTTTATTCGTTGGCGGTATCCGTTGTTGCTAAGGCAGAAATAAACAAAAGAAAGGCGCCAATGCCACTTCGATTCTTCAAATTAAATATTATAACTTACACCCATTTAAGAAATAAAATGCCTCTAAATAAATGAAAAATGATCAAATAAGTTTTGTGTTACAATATGATTGAAGCTAAAAACCAAAGTAAATAAAGCACAAATTATGTAGAAATTATTGCAAATAGCTATTTCAAGGCTTCAATGGAGCATCTTTATCAGTACTAAAAGCTCAGCACACAACATGAAAGCTATAAGAGAACCGTGCAGTTCTCTCACATCAATGTTTTTTGATTAAAATTCGTGTTTTGCAAATGACTACTGTTGAAAATGGTAAGAGCAGTTTTGAAAATAATAGAAGAAAGAATAAGTTCAATGTACAGCTGAGTCTATAACATATAAACAAAACACTTATTTTTTAATATTTATGACTGAACTTTTATTTTTTCACAGACGTACAATTGACAGAAATACATAAAAAAGATAATGTATAACTAGGAAATTATTGCATTCAGTTCATCCATTTTCCTACATAAATGTTTTGTTCAAAACACCCTTAAAGTTGTTGCTACTATGTGAACGTATAAAAACTGAAATGTTGAAAATTCGGACGGAAATTCACGATAAGAATAATATTAAAATAACACACAATATATAAAAAACAGCTAATATTAATTCCGATACATACGATATGAATGCATTTTTCGCACTTGTATTCGACAAAAAGAAGAAAAAAGAGATAATATCTTTTTCCAAAATGTTTTTCGTTTCTTAAGACTTCAATTTAAAAAGCTCTTTAGTTGCAAAAATCCACGAAGCTTTACTTGGTTTTCGCTCGAAAAGCTAATGGACACACGAAAGCGGGCAAAAAGATTCCCAACTCCAAAATAAAATAAAAAAGTCCATTCAAGAAGAACTTTTCAATTTCAACTGTAAAAGACATTTATTCAAGAGCAGAAACAGGAATAAAAGCTGCATAATTGAAAGTTTCAAAAGAGGTTTTATCTAAAATAGTTAGATAGAAGATTAAAACTCTTAATCTAAGATGAGATTTCAAGAAATGAAATTTTGATGATTTTTTAAGACTTGGGCATTTTTATTAATAGGATTTTGTCTCCATATATCTCTGCTTAAATCTATTTTCTGTTTAAGTTTTCTGTTTAACCAATTTAATGGTTTATTCCAACCACATTAGAATGATATTTAAACTTAAAAGAAACTTTCTTTTGCTTTGAAAGTTTTATGTGTGTAACATTTTTTCACTGTATTATACATTTAACAATTTTACAAGCGTATTTCTAAGCTTTACATTTCAAAAGTACGATTCCGTGAATTAGAAAAAAAATTAACTGGAATTTTTCAACCAATATATTTGAATGTTTTGCTTTTTTATAAATACAAAATGTCGAACAATCTAAATGTTAAAAATCAAAATAGTACAAGCCATCTTCTATATTATCTTTAGAAAATTTGTTTCTTTACTAAATTGATACCCATAATAAAATCACCAATATTTTCATATATTTTAATCATTAAAAATAAACTAAGCTTCTCCAAAAAGTATTCAAGAGGTATTTTTACGACTTGGAAAAAAAAACTTCAGCTCTTTCTTTCTCCGTATATCTGTGTGTGTGTGTGTGTGTATGTGTGTGTGTGTGTGTGTGTGTGATGTGTGTGTGTGTGTGTGTGTGTGTGTGTGTGTGTGTGCGTGTGCGTGCGTGCGTGTGCGTGTGCGTGTGTGTGCGTGCGTGTGCTGGTACTCTTGTATAATGGATGTAAGGAATGGTGTATACATTTGGAAGTAAGGAACTGAATTTGAAATATGATTTATTTTAATATAATTTGCATATTATTTTTAGTTTAAATGCTTGGTGTTGAGTAAAATTCTTTTAACTGTAGACATATGCAAGTAGGGCAGCCTTGAACACTATAAAAAAAAGTGTATCCTTTCTTCATAAGTACGGGTTTATGGTAATTACGTTTCAGTTGAGTTTGAATGGCATCCAACAAAAGATGGAACATTCTGTTTAAAGCAGTGAGTAATCTTATAGAGCAAAGAGAGCCAAAAAAAAAAAAAAAAACTGGTAGCTGATGTGAAATTAAAATACCAGCGAGCGACCGCACTTGGTACGATACAACTCGTAAATTTTAAGGCAGAGCTCAAGAATAAAGCAGTGAGTAACCGCCCCTAAGCAAGGGCTAAGGCAGAAACATGCAATACACCGCCAACTCTGTTATTTCGATCCATGGACTGCAGTTTCGTGCTTTATCTGTTTAAGGCAGGAATTCAAGTGAAACAGGCGATCGCAAATTACAATCGCTACTGGAAATGAATTACATTAGAACGTTTCTTGATAAAAACATTGTGACGTCAGGGTGACGTTTGCCTATGAAAAACGAGCTAGATAAAACGTCACAGCCTACTTGGCGAATAAGAGGAGATCACTGACTGCTTGTGAGCTCTTATTGGCTCACCCGTAGTGACGTCAGTGCCAAGTTAAGTTGATGATAATGTAATTCACTTCCAGTAGCGATTGCAATTCGAAGCGATTGCAATGGTGTTTCACTTGAATCCCTGCCTAAGCTTGAGGTTTGTAGATATGGTAGCAAAAGCTTCTGAGTGCTCGTATACTATAAGTAGATGACAGGAATTAGGTCAATTAGAGACTCTTACAAAGTTCATTTTGTTTCTCGTGTAAGTGTTGTCTTTAGTAAGAGTGTTAATTGAATGTTTATTCAATGGGATCTCTGTTGCTTATTGAATGAATAAAAACACCAATAGTAAAGAAAGTTTCTTTTGATAAAATCAAAAAGATATCTTTGCAACGCATTTATGTTTTTGCTAATGGTATGTAATAATGAGGACAACTACTGTAATATATTCACGTTGAAGGTAAAAAAATCCTTACAAGATTTACTAACATTGTTGAATGGTGGCCAAATCCTGCTGCGAATTCTCCCATAATATATTTTTTGCTTTGTGCATTCAATGCTATGCTTTTTTTTTCTCTTGCTGACTTTTTGAAATATACATCACACCTTCATATCCAAGAAGAAAGATTTTTCATTCAAAGGTGTAGAAAATATTTGAGGCCGAACTTTACTTACACCGTAAACAAATACCCAGTTTTACTACTTATAACACATCTTCTTGTATTAAGATAAAGTGGCAAGCTCAGGCATATCGTCGCGTGAAGCCCAAAAACATTTCATCTTTCTGATTTCTAAATATATTGCTGAACTGGGAGCTATCTTCATTTTTACGAGTTTGTCTGGCTTTCAAGTGGCGAAAAAGTTTCTGTAAGTTTCAATTTATGATTCTTCTTTCCTTTCTTGAGGCATGATATGTGTTTTGGTCTTTGGGCTTCTCATATTTTTATGTCAAATGTTCAGAACAAGCGAAGTTTCGCAGCGAAAGTAGCATTTGCAGGGTTGATGAGCAAGGTTTTAAACTTTTTCTCGGTGTTGGGAATCTGAGAAAATTAGAGCTTTTGTACTTGAAATCAAGTTTCATCTTATCACTTTCTGAAGATACAGGGTGGTTATAAATTAACGTGAGGTATTTGGAGCCCTCTAGCGCGCAAAGTACAGGGCGAAATATTGTTAAATTTCATGAGCGCACATATTAATCCATGAGATTAAAATTTAGTTTATAAACTCGCCACCAGGGGAAAATTTGGAGCTGTAACAGTGTATTACTCTGAATATCACGAATTCAATTTGAAAAACTGCTGTATAAAGCAATTTCGCAAAGAAAAAATGATTGTCATTTGCAAATGAGGTTTAATATGATCGCCGTAGATTTTCCAGTATTGCGCCCAAGGTTGCTCAATCTCAATCCATGTGGTTATTGGTTAAATAGGGATAGCTGAAAAGTGTTGTGTATCAAAGCTATGCTTCTGATATAGCAAGTAATAAAAGATATTGCAACTTTAAAAGTCAGAGAAAACATTTCTGATATGTTACGAGCTGCCGTGGAAAATGTTGTGCATCGTATCCAGCTTTTGCAACGTCACAATACTGTACCTCAGAACCACAAGGACGTAAGTCCAAAAATGGCCATTTTCACTTGATTAGTGTTGCGTATGTAGAATCTTATTCTGCATCGACTCATGAGAACGGTATTTTACAAAAGAAATTCCTTCCAATTATTCAGCAGCATTAAAAGAGCGCGAATCTCATCCTTTTGCATGCATACGACAATATTTTTTCCCCTCTCCTCAAAAGTTACAAAAATGGACTTACGTTAGTCTGATTCTGAGGTACAGAATAGTGATCATATTGAACTACATTTGGGATAAAAAAGCCCTTTTTGCAAATAAAATGAATGCATATTTTGTCAGAAGCATTTAATTGTTCGACAATAAGAGTAATACACTTTTGCAGCACGCCATCGTGCGTTACGGAATCAGTTTACGAGGAGTTCGATGATCGGCAGTGCAAAATCCGATGAGTTGATGCTACTTGGATTACCAGAAGGATTGCCCAAGAGCAATTACTTCATGTAATCTAGGATAATATGCAACAAGAGGAGAGACACATTTTTTTTATTAAAGAGTAGTTCACATATGTTGCAAAAAGTGTGATATCATTTACTGACAGCTGATAGGCAAAATTCAACGTTGGTTAAATGAAGCCCCGGTTAAAAGAAAATCGAATAATCGAGATGTTACTACGCAATATGTTAATGTAATCTAGGTTTACATGCATCAAGATAAGTGAGACATTTGTGGTAAAGGGTAGAGGTGCGTCACATATGTTGCAAAACGTATGACATCATTTACTGACAGTTAATAAACAAAATTTAACATTGGTTAAATGAAGTCCCTGTCAAAAAGCATCGAATAATCGAGATTTTACTGCACATTTAAAAACTACTATCCACAAATTTAGAGCCAAAACGATAAATCTTTAGTGCTTGAACAAAAAATTACACTAAACTGGAAAATCGTAAATAGAATTATCCTATAAAAAGCATGAATTGCTCTTTTCTTTTCTTCACCTCCTAGTTCTAAGCTAGAAAAAACATTTGTTTTAGAAAAACTAAAACCAAAACGCTGTTTTAACTTAGAATTTGGAAGAAGTTTTAAAAGTGGTGAATGAGAGATTAAATTCGAGATTTCTAAGAATTCAATTTTAATGGTTTAGCAAAGAATAAGACTTCTTTTAATAGAATTTCTTGCGACGTTAATTCTTTGACTAGACATGGAATCAAATTCAACTTCTCTTCCCACGGGCAAAATGAAAAATGTAGAGTAAGAAGTTCTTTCATCTTTCAGAGTTTTTCTTTTACTTTTTCTTATTTTTTTTCAAGTTGCATGAATGTTAAGCTACATAAACATGTCGACAAAAAACTATTTATATTGCCAATTGATCCTTAAACATCAAATGTTTTTTATGTTATTACATCCGCCAAAAACTAGAGAGTACTTACGTTTTTCTTATATTATTATTATTATACAAAAAATGCTTTTAGAATAAAATTATCGCATTAATTTATTTTAAAAACTCTTCAAAATGGAAAAAAAAAGTATCCAAAAGAAAGGCAAGTTATTTTAACACTAATAAGATTTGACATAAAATGCAGCAATAATAAATTGAAAAATGCCATTTTTGGACTTAAGATAGGCTACTCCTGAGGTACAGAACTATACCTTGGAGGTGTGTGGCCGTCGTTAAAGCCAGGGAGAGACAATCAAATGATAAGCTTCAACTACATTCTAAATATGATTTGTATGCATTTTATGGGAAACAAAGCAGTTTAGCTTGCACTTTAAGCTGCAAACTTAAAAATAGAGAAAAACAATAAATTCATAACATTACCTTTAATACCAGTTAAATTAATTATATGTCTGTGTGTGTTTTATATAATTTCGGCTATGCACGCGTGTTAAGTGCATACATTCATTCTGTAGCTTAGTGGCATAAATTATATCAATGAACCTGAGAGAAATAATTTTCTAACACACAAATATTGAAGATTATTATTATTATTATTACAAACTAACAATATAGTTAACTAAACTATGACTAACAAGCAACCATTCCGTATTTTCCGAAACTTTCAGGGTGCGGCAGAAAAACCCGGACAAAGATTTACTCTCATAATTTTATTAAATAAAGGAAATTTAGCAAAACAACAATTAATATTGTTAACACAGACTTCTTACAATAATATACTCAGCCGGTTTCGAAATGGCTTCCTCCAGCAGTGATACACAGATCCAAACGAAATTTTCAGCGATGGGCCGCAGGTCTTCTACACTGTTAAAAAAAACCTGAATTTTCAGGACTTTTTTTACTGATTTTAACAGAGAATTTCCGTTATCGCTTCAAAACGTATTTTTTCCTTAAAAAAACGGAAATATTACGTGAATCGCCGAGTTGGAGCGACGAAAACGGTTTTTCTCCGTTTTTGTTTTTGCTGCGTCTGTCACAAATTTAAAAGAACTGAATTTTCAGAAAGAATTATTCTGATTTTAACAGAACATTTCCGTAAAGCTTCAAACACGTATATGTTCCATGAAAAAACGGAAACATATAAGTTTAGAAATTTTGGAAACAGAAAATTTCCATTTATATGGTTACGGCACTTATTATATTAATTGATTCAGAATTGGCGCTTAAGCATCAGCTGGCATTTGAATTTTATATGCTGTAGTTTTACGAAATATGCTTTCAACTCGTTTTAGATATTTAAATAGAGTAATTAAGTATATCCATCTAAACAAAAATAATAATGAAAATGTCGAAAACTGAATTCATCTGGGGCGCCCTTTCCAAAATATGGGACCTAATGGCAGGAGGGAGGGGAACGGTGGTCATATTCAAATCCAAGGGGTCATTTTACATAAGAAACATCAATACTAGTGTTAGAAGCATTCAGATAGTTTCTTTCTTTTTTGGTTTTTGCAATTCAGTTTCATTTTGAAGGACTCTAAAACAATGAAAATTATTTTTAAATTATTCAAAGCACTTCAATTGCACTCTAAGGGCCCTCTGCTCCACATCAGCGGAAAAGGCAAACGAAACCGAAAGCAGAAACCGAAAATCCGGCTGCTTTACGTCAATGTGGAGTCAGGGCCCTAAGTTTGTAAGAAACACCTATTTTTAGTTACTCATTAACAAAGTAATCAGAAATATTTTTTCCAGCTTTTTTAAAACTCATTATAACATTCTGCTTTGTTCTTTGAATAAAATTTCGAAATGATAGCGATAGTTAAAACCTTTTAAAGCAGCCACATGAAAAAATGAGGCAGCGAAATGTAAGGGAATCTGAGTGACAAAATGAAAGCTGAAATGAAGTAAAATGTGCGCTAACTTCCAAGGCGGGCTTTCATGAAAAAAATGTCCTACAGCATGTTATTCTAGAATAGACTCCCTGTCTGGAATATATTAGCACCTGCCAGGGTTTCTATTGCTAAATCCTGCTCCAAATCAGAAGAGATCACCTACCATTTGTGCTAGTTATCTCCGAATTTTAAGTTTTGACACTAACACCCTTTTGTTTCTAACTGCTTCAAATATTACTGTTTGCTACAGCTACCCATGCTCTTTTAATTTTATCACGCACGCCAAAAATTATGGAATGTCGCCAATTTTTTTTTTTTTATAACGATCACACACCACTTGCAATTGGATTTGCCGCGCAAACTCTTCAACAAGAAGGAAATCCACACTTTTGGCTCTTCTGAAAAGGTAAGAATTCAATCTCATTTATTTTATTTCCATTCATTATTTATAGTTTGTTTCATTTTCCCATTAATTGTTAAACTTCGCACTTTTATTTGAATTTTTCTCCCGGCTGTCAATTTTTTAAAATAACTTTCAAACCTTAGTTTCTGTCGAAATGTTGGTTTGAAATTTCTAGAGTAAAAAATTAAATGCAGAAATTTATAGTGGTTACATTTCAAAATGCTTTACTTCTTAAATAATTTTTTTATATTCAGTATCCTTATGCTTGCCAGAAGTTCCTGTTTGACCGGGACAGTCCCGGGTTTTCAGACGAAATCACGGTGGTTCACTTCGTGTCCCGGTAAAAGATAAATTTAATCATAGATGACCAAAGAATTTAAAAATGATTACTGTGAAGTGTTATTTCGGATAATTACTTTGCCTTTTGTAACATTGAGGCGTATAAAATTATACTGGATTAGCTTGTGAAGCTTTTTACAAGATTACAAAAAAAAAATTTCTAAAAAAAAATCTAGCCTATGGAAAGGACGAATATCGTTCAAATGTTTATTCCTCATTTGTAACATTTCTTATGAAAGTAACTAATTCATATCAAAAATAAAATGTCTAACTTTATATGCTTTTGCCACTTATTATTACCCCTGTTTCAAAGAGTGAAAAAACCAGTCGGGGGTACGTACGAAACCGACGCTACTAGAAGCCGCAGAAGTCTTTCGCGCATGTCTCGTGACGTCACCAATAGTCGATCTTTGATCTACAAAGCGCGGTAACATGAATGTGGTTGTGTAGAGTTAGTTTTCATTATGTCGGTTGAATATTTGTTCACATAACACTATTGAATTTGATAATGCCTCATCCTTGCTGTGTTCCGGGATGCAGAGGGAATTACAAAAAAGATGGGATTAGTGTAAGTGTCTTCGGTTTCCCGAAAGATGAAGAAATGAAGGGAAAATGGCTGAGAGCTATTAAAAGAGACAATTTTGAACCGACGAAGCATAGCAAGGTACGTACATTGAATTACTTTTTAGTTTTATTAACCTTTTAAAATTATGATTGAATCAAGAGTAATTGTTCGTATATATACCTAAAGTATACATGTTTCGATAATTTTAACTACATATTTATTTTTTCGATCAATTAACGATGAATACTTTGTCTAACCTTCAATTTCAAATTGGGTAAAAATATTAAGTGAAAATTAATTACAGATCCATTTTAAAAGAGAACAATTTACTATTTAAACTTAAGTTATTGTCACATAAGCAGACGTAGTCTAATGTTCCAAAACAAATTCTGAGTTTTTAAATAATTCAAACTGCTTTGAATTAATGATTTTTGTTTATTTCTGTCATTATTCAGGTTTGTGAGCGACACTTTCAGCTAAGTGATTTTCGAACAACCTCTTCAGCATACGACGAAAAAACTGGGCGCCTTATTGAAGCGAATTTGACATATCGCAGGTAAATTCTTACATTATTTATGAACTTTTTTATAGAAAGAATTTTCAAGGGGTGTTTTTGATGATATATCTGTCTACTAACTGATTAGATTTCATTTCTAATATGTTTGTCTCTAATCTGTTATTTCAACATATTGCTTTTAATATGTGCAGCAAGTAATTTGCAATATTTTACGTTTTTTAGTGCATGTATTTAAAATGAATTTCCTTGGATGGCAATAAACATTTCAAAATTTTCTGCTATCAAAAATAACGTGACGTACTATTTATATTCAGTTATTTAAATAAGTTTGTCCAAGTAGGTTTTCAAGAGCATTAATCTTCTATTTTCAGTTTCGATTTAATTTTTTCACACGCTATTGTGTGATATTTATTTTGATATAAAAATGTTCCTTAAATGTCAAATCAATATATTGATTTATTATTTTTAAGTGCAGCTTTTTTAGTTGCAAACTCAACTTACTGAAAAAAATTGGGCAGAGCATTTTTTATCCCCACACCCCTTTGATAATCCCGCTTTAAGAAAAAAATTGATTTCAGTGATGTTGCAAAGAAAAGAAACTTAAGCGACTTAGCATTCAAAAGATATTTCTGACGATGAAACAATAAAACAATATATCTCTGGATTAAACACAGATATGTAATATTTTTGTTTATTAAATAAATCTTATGTATATCGTATATCTATTCTACTTAATAAATGGAACACAAAAGTATCGTTTATTCTTGCTAATATTAGATTATATTACTTGTTTTACATATAAGCTGATATCAAGATCTTATAAGCTCCCATCTTCTTTTATATTATATATTATCCATAAAATTTGAGGTCTCTATGATGGAAGTATTCTTTAGAATTTGGGTGTGTTCTTTCTCTCGCAGGCTTCACAAATCATTGCTTTGAATTTTTATTTATAAGAACAATTTATCAGTACACTATGAATATTGTGCAGTTCCTCATTGTTTGAATAGAATTTTACTTTTTTATCTCACCAAAGCACTACTGTAATGGGGGGTGGGGGGTGGGGGGGGTTAAGCCTGTAGGAATCCTGCAACTGCAACATAACTAGGATTACGGGGCTGTTAAATAAATGGTCTCATACTTTTTTTTTTCCAGCAAATTTGTCCCCCTCCCCTTTTGTGACATGAAACGTTGTTTTACATGTGCCTATAACATTATAAATGCTTGATTATCACATTTATTGTTACCTCCTTTCTCCTTGTCACAAGCGAACACAATTTCATGAATGCCCCCCTCCCTCTATTAAAATTTCATATCATTGATGGACAGCCGCTAATGTTGTATTGAATATTTCATTTTTAAAGTTTTTTTTTTATTGACAAGATGTGCTTAAGAATGGAGTAATAAAGATAATAGCTATTATTTCATGCAGCATCAAAACGAGCATGCAATTTTCAACCAATTCTTTCTCATTAAATTGTTTTTGAAACGTAACTACAAAATAAATTTAGGATTATTATTATTGTAGAAAGTGATACAGTCGACTTTCGATATAACGACCGTCTCTGTTCTACAGAAAACGGTCTTTATAATGAGTGGTCGCTATAAGAGGTAGAACATAGAGTATATTGGGATACAGTTGGGAATTTTCTCACCGGTCGTGTATTGTAGAAAGTGATACAGTCGACTTTCGATATAACGACCGTCTCTGTTCTACAGAAAACGGTCTTTATAATGAGTGGTCGCTATAAGAGGTAGAACATAGAGTATATTGGGATACAGTTGGGAATTTTCTCACCGGTCGTTATATTAGGACAGTCTTTATAACGAGTGGTCGTTATAACGAGCGTTGACTGTATAAACTGTGTTCAAAATGAATCTCAGTTTATTCATTTTCTTCCAACACAGGTTAGTGGCCACTGCTGTGCCTTCGTTATTTCCTAACTTACCACAGTACTTTTCCTCTCAACCTTCTGTTTCGAGAGAATCTTCAGAAAGCAGAAAAAAAAGGAAAGAAATGGAAGCCATTGAACTTGCACTGCAAGAAAGTGTAATTTCTAAACAAGACTATGATTTGGAGAGACATTTCTCAGATATTGCTGAATTCAAAAGCAAACTGCATATGTTTACAGACAACGAGTGGACAGTTTTAGAAACAAAAGACTCTGTAGCATTTTTAATCATTTCTTTGCAGACTGCTCCGGAAGTAAAATGTTCTCTCGTCATGAACGAAAAATGCATGGTACAAATTTTCCTCAAAAATACAGAGCTTAAGTCTTTGAAAACATATTCTTTCCCGCAAACCTTTAACAATGTTAACTGTATTATAGATATTTTAAATGAATTAAAAGTTTTAAGTTTACCTACTTGCCAAAATAATAAATTAAAAATTAGTGTTATAAAAGATTTATTGAAAACATTTGTTGGGCTTCCAGATGTTAATGACGAAATGATTTCCTTTTTTATTGATCAGCTGTCCTATCTTAATCAAAACAAATATGGACATAGGTTCTCTTCAGATATGATTGTATTTTCTTCCTTATTATATACTATTTCTCCAAGTGCATATAGATTTTTACGACAAAGTGGAAATATTGTTTTACCTCATCCTGATACAATCAGAAATATTTGCTTAAAGTATAATGTAAACCCACAAGTTGAACAATTAGATCTTAATTTTTTACATTACATTAAAAATAAGGTAAAATACTTGGAAGAAAAAGACAAAACAGTTTTATTAATGCTTGATGAAGTTCATGTCCAGGAGTATTTTGACTATAAAGGTGGTAATATTGTGGGGGTGTCCTATGACGCAAATGTTGCATCAAGTGCACATGTATTCATGATAAAAAGTATTCTATCAAAATATAAAGATGTTGTTCATGTTCTGCCAACCAGCAGCATAGAAGGGGAAACACTTCATGAAACCCTTAAAAAAATAATTATTGGTTTAGAAAGTATAGGGTTTTTTGTCATATGTTTAAGTACCGACAATAATTCTATCAATCGAAAAGCGGTTTCATACTTCTCGAATCCCCCTTTACTTCAAAACAAATACCCTCATCCAGTTGATCCCAACAGGCCATTATTTTTTTTTAGTTGATACTGTTCACTTATTAAAATGTTCAAGAAACAATTGGCTAAACCAGAAAAATTGTGGAAAATGCTTTTTTTATCCCAAATTTGGTTTATCGTCTAATAACAATTTTGAATTTAAAACAGCATCTTTCTCTGCTTTAAAAGTGTTGCATGAACTCGAATGCAATAATCTCCTAAAATATGGATTTAAACTAAGCTTGAAAGCACTTGCTCCAACGAGTATGGAGAAACAAAATGTTAAGTTGGTACTACAGATTTTTAACGAATTTGTTTCGCAAGGCTTGATTGAACTGGGGAGTAAACATAAAATTTTACACCATCAAGATACGGCAGAATTTATCAAAATTATTACTACCTGGTGGCAGATAGTAAACGTAAAAACACCTACCATAGGTTTTTATTAAAGAAACGATTACCAATTGCCATTAACCCAAAATAGTAAAAGTATGGAATTTTTGAATGAGTTTTTAAGTTGGCTTGAAACTTGGGAATCTATGAAGTGTGACACTGGAATGTTTACCAGGGAAACACATGCTGCTTTTAAATTAACTACAAAGGGTATCATCGAAATTGTAAATTATTGCACAACAAATTTGGGGTTAAAATATATTCTTCCAGGCAAATTTCAAACGGATGATTTAGAAAGTAGATTTGGGTGCTATCGGCAACTGGCGGGCTGTCAGTACCACATTTCCACCAGGCAGCTGTTTGAATGTGAAAAAAAATTAAGAATGAAATCGATAATGGAACTAAAAATTCCAAGTAAGGCTTTTGGGGACATATCAATTTTAAATTTAGATTTAGATAGTGATTATAAAGAGAAAAATATCAGAGATCCGGAAAATCTTTCTACCAATTATGATGTGCAAGTTTCACCTAATGACCTTTCAAAAATAGAGCCCCTGCTACCTGTAATTATTTATTTAGCCGGTTACTGTGCCTCTAGGGCCATGAAACGAAATGATAATTGTCAGGAATGCAAGTCCTTACATTTGCTAGAAAAAGAACTTATTTTCGATGATGCTGAATTTCATTTTACAGAAAACTTAGATCGAGGAGGTTTAAAATTTCCCAAAAAACATGTGATAAATTCAGTTATGTATAACTATATTGTTGTCGAAAAGTTGTGTTCTGATTATGAGTCTGAATTCCTGAAAGAGCATAATCAGCGAAATGTTGCTCTAAATTTAACATATGATTGTTTGATGGAGCACAATTTGTTAGGCAATGAAGAAAGTTGTCAAAATGGTCATTCAATAGAAATATTTTTAAAAAGAGTTACTATGTCATCCACAAATGCCCTTTTGAATAATTATACCAAAGTTAAAAATGATAAAATATTACAGGCCCAAAAAAATAAAAGATCACTAGCAGCGGAAAAAGCAGATGCAAGAAAAGTAGCAAAGTTCCAAAAACAGGCGGCTTAGTTTTTTTTACGTTCTTCTTGCTCAAATTCCTGTTTTTTATTATTATTATTCTTTTTCGGGAGTGTCCACCGACAGGGGGGGGGGGGCATAATCACAGTTTCATAATTATGACAACTTTCTACGGTTTTATATTCAGCTACAGTTATAAATAACTGCCATTGGAATTTTTAGTGGGGGAAGTGTTTTGAGGGACAATTTTCTCTTTCAGGAAAGTCATTCTCTTTCGAAAGCATTGATTATCTGTTATTATTTTAACTGGATGCACGTCATATATTATAATTTATAAAGTATGAAACATGTTGAATGTTTTTCTTTTATTTAGTTAAAATGATTTTGTTTTTTAAAACATTCTTTGAATTTTATTCATTTATTTTTTGCTTTAATGTAACTGTAAAATAAAATTCATTTACTTATTTGAAAACACCTAATGCTTTGATATAATGTACTCTAAATAAAATTCATTGTATTTGTAATGTATAATGGTCGTTTATGTTTTCAAATAAAAAAAGTAGAACTTTAATTTATTCGTAAAATAAATTTCCTTTACTTGTTTAAGTACTTTTTAAGCCCTAATTTTTTAATGCAATATACTGTAAATAAAATTCATAGAGTTTTTTAAAATGTGATTAGTGTTTGAAATGTTTTCAAATGAAACATAGAACGTTGCTCATTTATTACTTTGTTTAACAGAATTGAAAACTTGTTTACTAATTTGTCATAAAGTAAAATACTATGAATAAAAATCAGTGTATTTTTTGTTGTATGATGGTTGTTTTTTTTTATTTTTCAAATGAAAAAGCAGAACTTATAATGCAACCAAACTAATAGTAGACATATTCTAGCGCAGTTCCGAATTTTTGTTGTTTACTTATTTGTTTTGATGTAAAGTACTTTTCAGAAAACTTGGTGTATTGTTGAGTGTATGAAAATTGTTTCTTTTTTATGTTTTCAAATGAGCTAGTAGAAAATGCAACCAAAATAACTTAGACGAAGTCTAGCGCGCGCCTCCGAATATCATAGTGGACTGCTTCGAGTGGATCGACGAACGGTGACGTCATTTCCAAGCTCCGAGGCCTCCTCCAATATCGCGTAGGTTACGGTACGTACCGTTGAATACCCAACACATAGAAGAGGAGGAAGGGAGATTACGGTGTTCCGGTAGAACTCTTTCAGAAATCTGGCAAGTCTTAAGTTTTTTACAAAAAAGCATTACCTTTGATAGTGACAGTTATAAGATAATTCAATTCCCTGCACATCAAAGTATTATGTTTCTGCTTTTGTCACTAAAAATGAAAATGTATTCACAAAATTATATCAGTAGTATCAATTCGTTAAAATGTTTTGTTGACGTTTTGATACTTGAATGATATAATATTGTGTTTCAAAAATACAATATCTTAATGATTTTATACTTATTAATAATTAAAAAAGGTAACCGCATAATGAGTCATGAACAATTTTGTGAAATGGTAATTTATTTTGTGTGTACAACATTTTTCTAAGAAACTAAAAGAAGAAAATGTTATCAACTTTCTTCCAAAAAAATTGACTTGGTTCAAAGAAGTCATATGGTAAAAAACCTTATTGATTTATAGCAAGTAAAGTTGTGAGTAAATAGCTTTTATAGCAAAATATAACTTGATATTATTATGTAAAACATAATATATTGAATTCAAGGGAGAGATAATTTTTCCCAGTAAACCAAATTATATGGTAAAACAAATTCTTACAAAAAAAAATTGATACAGTTTCAGAAATTGTGTGTGTAAGAATTGATTAAGATGTAAAAATTGTTTCATTAACATACATTTTTCTAGTTTTTTTTTTTTTTTTTTTTGTACTGACCGCAAGTGCTTTTCAGAATGGAAGCTGTTATTTTTTCTACCATTTAAAATGTTACATTATCTTTTTTTTTCTTTTTTGCGACTTCTACCAAGATATTAGTTTCTGATAGACGATATGTGATATGTAACAGCGTAGGTATTCTATTCAATAAGTTTACGTGGTATTGTGTAATTATTTTTTCAAAATAATCTATGAAATACGTTTATAAAAGTATTAAATTATTCTTTTAGCTACCATAATTTCAGTTTCTATTGATATGTTCAAACTCAAATAAGAATTGTTTATTAATATGCAGAATATGATTGAATCTTTGGTTAAATTATTTATGTGTATTTTAATTTAATTATATTTTCCTCGATGGAGAAAGTTATTTTCTTTTAAATTGTAATGGGAGCTTTAAGTGACCGTTGTCGTTCTTCTTATAGGGATTTTCACAGGTTACGCTAAACTAAACTATGCATGCTCATTTTAATTAAATAAAGTAATCATTTTTTGTCGATTGTCTTTGTTGTTGGGGGGGGGGGATGCTTCGATCGTAATGGAGATTTTTAAAGAGAATTGTCCTTATTCCAATGCGGATTTTTTTAATCAGATGGAAGAAGCTTAGATTTATAGTTAAATTATTTGTTCACATTCTGACAAAAAATAATTATTTTTTATTTGTCAGTAGGGATGGGAGTATTTTAATTTGGATTTTCAAGGACTTAATACTAATAACGTTATTCCAATGATGCTTTTTTACGGATATAGTAGCAGTAATTGTAATTAAGTTTATTGGAATGGCTATTGATCTGCAAACTAGAAATTTGATGCAATTGTAGTGCGGAAATTTAGAACCTGTTAACATTTTTGCACCAGCGACGTTAGGATTTAAAGGATTAATTAATTAATTTAATTTAGGAGCTGTCAACTCTATTGATTTAAAATAATTTTGAGACGGTGGAGAGTTTTTTTTTCCTGGAAAAATTTGAGAAAAATGGAAAAATTGATTTTTTTGAAAAGTATAATTTTTTTGTCAAAAATTAAATGTTCAATGTTGAAAAATACAGAAGAGCCCTTTTTACATTCTTAACAAAATAATACATTCTGATTTTGTTTTAAAAAAGGTTCTTGGTTTCATTACCTCCTGCAGCTATCCTTCAAAACATCAAAGATTATCCAAATTGGATAAAAATCACTCAACCGTTCATTTTAAATAAGATATGATTTTTGTCGATTGTTAAATAATTTTTTTCACAGAAGTTTGCTGTTTTTTTTACATGCATTGATATGTGTGTGCGTACATATATACAAAAAATTTAATGAACATAATGAACTATGTCCGTTTTGAGATTTTTTGAAAAATTACTAGTCAAAACAATACAAAAGAAAATGGGAAAAAAAAAAAAAACCAGAAAGAAAATCTCACGAAAGTAAAAAGGGTATC
This sequence comes from Uloborus plumipes, assembly GCA_038373865.1. Lineage (NCBI taxonomy): Eukaryota > Metazoa > Arthropoda > Arachnida > Araneae > Uloboridae > Uloborus > Uloborus plumipes. The sequence goes on along the minus strand of JAXGGA010010003.1, from coordinate 22,194 downwards.
ACACAGAGGAAATTCGTTCAACCCAACTCCTAATTCAACCGTAACTTCAACTTTTTATTCAACTACCAGCCAGAAAGTGGCATAGCACATGGAGATTTTCTTGCCGATGTTGACTCGAAAGTAGAAGTTGCAGTAGAGTTGAGAGTTGCGCTGAATGAATTTTCTTAAGTGTGATTGATAATTTCTTTAAAAGGTAAAAACAAGTAGTTTTATTTTTGATTTACTCTATATTTACAAAGTAAAATTACATGCCCTCTACACCAGATTAGTTGATAGTAAAATCTTAAAATCTAGGAGTTTGCTTGTGCTCGCATAAATTCATTTTAGTATTTGTTTTCAGCTACAGAACAGAAATGAATCGGCGGAACAAAACATTTCAATGCAAAATATGCAGAAAACATTTCTTAACTTTGAAATTGTATTCTCTTCATCAACGACTCCATAAACAATTAAATAATGTACAATTTGCCTGCTATTTTATGGGATGTTCCCGAAAATATTCTAAATTATCTTCATATAAGGCCCACATCTCACGAGATCATAAGAAAACACGAATAAAATATTATCCAACAACTGTGTCATTAAAATGCCAAATAAAAACATGCCAGCAACAATGCCATGACAAGTCATCGATTATATCGCACCTTAAAAAACATATTAATAAATCACAAAAAGTTTCATGTCCTTTCAGCAAATGCAAGTCTACTTTTCATAAAAAATCTTCCTTCACATCACACATATCCCGAAAACATACCTATGCAAAGCACAGTACGTTTAAATCTGCTTACACAGAACATTTAGAGGAAAACTTAAGCAATGATGTAGAAACAACTGAAATGGAAGTGGACTCGCAACATTTGACCGTGACACTAAAGGAGATGAACAAAGCAGTAGCTTTATTTTTTTTAAAAATTATTTCTAAATTCCATTTGTCTTCATCTGTTGTGGACTTTATTATTGAAGGATTTAGTAATTTGCACAAATTAAATAAAGAAAATATGCTTCAAATAGTTATGAATGAACTTGATGTAATGAATGCAACAGAAACCTTCAAAAATAAGTTATTAGAATGCCTTCAAAAAGGAGATTTTTTATTACAGTCATGTTCAGGTGAAGGTGAACTGCGTTCTGATTACTTAAGGAAACATTTTTTTTAAAAACATTTCCAGTACATTGAACCAATAACGATAAATTTAGGGCGAAACAAAAATAATCAACATTGCTTTTTTCATTATGTGCCCATACTGGAAAGCCTCACATCATTGATACGGAATGAGTCGGTAAAAGACCAAATTTTAAATCCATTGCGAAATTTAAATAAAGAAATATTGGTGGATTTTACTGATGGGCTAATATGTAAAAACCATGAACATTACAAGGATAACGATTTTATGAAAATTCTATTGTATCAGGACAGTTTTGAAATAGTTAATCCTCTTGGATCAGCCAGAAAAAAACACAAAGTTCTTGCAGTATACTATACATTAGGAAATCTTTATCCATGGCACAGATCTAAAATAGATCCCATGCAACTTGTCCTTTTGTGTAAACAAAAAGATTTTGATCGTTTTGGACATGAGGCAGTTTTCAGACCCCTAATAAATGATTTAAAAAAGTTAGAACTTGGTATAAATAGTAATATGCAAGTCAAAGGTTCAATATTTTCCGTGATTGGAGATAATCTTGGGAGTCATACTATAGGAGGATTTGTTGAAAACTTTAGCTCATGCAAATATCAATGTCGATATTGTTTAGTTGAGAAAACTAATATGTTTCAAGGAACATTCTATTATAATAATTTTGAAATCAATTAAATTTTAAAACCAATTTTAATTGATGTGTGGACATTCGGATCACTGGTTTTAAGTACAACTTTTTCCGATGTGTCAACATTACAAATAAATTACAACCATTTTACGATATATTTTGAATTATATATTTGATAATACATATTTTTAGAGTTCTGGGATGAAAATACTTGATTTGTGTTCATAATTGCTTTAACTTATGCCAAAACAACCTTGCATGAATTTTCAATTTTCTCTTTGATGCCTAGGAATAACAAGATAGTTTTTGTTTCGTTTTAAAGGGCAATGTAACATTTTCTTCCTCCATGTATTTGCAAATTTTTACTTAGTGTTCCACAGGCTATTTTTGGGGAGTGAAAAGGGCCGTTTTTAAATTTTTTCACAAGTTTAAGGTTTTTTTTAATAATAATCATCTTACTTAGAAGGCTTATATCTCTTTAATGCCTTGGAATAACAAGACAGTTTTTGTTTCCTTTTAAAGTTCAATTTAATACCTTTTTGCTCCATACATTTTCAAATTTTTACTACCTATTCCACAGGCCGTTTTTGGGGAGTGAATAAGGATATTTTTCATTTTTTCTCATAGTTTGAAAGCTTATATCTCTCTAATGCCTTGGAATAACAAGACAGTTTTTGTTTCGTTTTAAAAGGGCAATGTAACACCTTCTTACTCCATACATTTGAAAATTTTTACTACTTGTTCCAAATTCCGTTTTTGGGGAGTGAAAAATACCAAGTTTCCTGTTTTTCTCAAGTTTAAGCAATTTTTTCATAATGAAGGACTACTGGTATCATCTTATTCTTTTCTGTGCTTCTAGTATCTATAACTGGGTGCAAGAGAATAAAAAATTGGAACCCCACTGCCAGTCCTTCATATACTTTTTCATACTTGAAATGACGAAAACGGCACTTTTTGAACCGCGAATTTTCCCGGGAAAATTTATATTTAGGCTAAAATTAAACAGTTTCTTTTGTGCACAAATCAAGGTTCATTCTTTTAGATTTAAAATAAATCATGTTTGATCTTTCTACCATTTCAAATTAATTTACCAGAGCTCTTAGAAAAAAAGATCAAAAATGCCGAATTTTACTCATCGGTGGAGCAAAAAAATGGCTATATCTCGGGAATAAAATTTTTTCGAGAAAATAATAAAGCAGTTTGGAAGTATAAAATATTGGTGCATATTACCTACCAAATTTGATCAAAATCTAAAATGGTGCGGCACGGCCCAGTTCCAGTTGTTGACTTTATATGGAATGACCCTTTAGTCCATATCTTTAGTTTCATATTTCAACGTTAGTTTATTTTTTCATTGTAAGTTATGTTATCATTTTGTTTCATATTTCAAAGTTATTTTATTTTTTCATTGTAAGTTATGTTGTCATTAAACAAAAAAAATTAAAAAAATACTGTAAAATCTACATAGATTTTACAGTTTTTTTTTTTTTTTTTTAATGTGTCCTAAAATTTTTGTTTTGCTACTTCTAGCGGTATATTGTAATATCATGCCTCAAAATTCATGTTCAGAATCATAAAGAAGTCTTTCAAAAAAGTATATAGGTTATTTTGGTAAAAATCAGGAAATAGGGCTAGTCATTTACTGTTCACCTTCGTTTTAAAATTTCACTTTTTTCACCTTTTTGAAAGGTGAATGGCCTGGACATGATGTCTATTTTTTTTAAACAGAGGGTATAGTTTAAATATTCATTTTCATAATGTTCTCACATTTTTCATTTTTGTATTCAAAGCATCTAGTAGTTTATATTCTTGAGAAAGCAAAATCTATGCAGGGCTCTCACCAAGTCACTTTTTTCACTAAAAGTCACTTTTTTTTTTCATTGGTCACCAAAAGTCACTTTCGAAGACCAAAAGTCACTTTTTGTCACTTTTTTGGGAGAAATGTTGATTTTGTCACTTTTTGATTTGACATGAATATGAAAAATATTTTAAATTGTCAAAGCTATTTGTAGTAAATCTGCGACCAGTTTTGAGAAATGTAATTCTTGTATAGTATTCTTATCTCTCGTCTATATCATACCTGTTTCTCTTCAGAATTTTGTTTTCAGTAGAATTTTGGAATAGATGCATTAGCAAAATAGTATTTTTTCACTTTAGAAGTTTATCCTGCAGGACTAGCTATGATTTAAAACTATTGGTTTCCTGAATTTTATCTGGGAACGTTTTAAGTTAACTTATATTTGGAAATGTTTATAATATTCTTTGCAAATGCAATGCACCATTAATTTGGCTGATTGTTTTCAAGTGTTCGGCACATGCTCATTTATTATCTGAATATTCTCCATACTTTTCATTTTTTGTTTTGTAATCAAGCGTTCTACAGAATATTTTACCTGCTGTCATAGATTCCAAGTTTAGTTTTTGTTTTCTAAATTGTTAGTATAGTCAGACACACCTGATATGTATGCTTGTGGCTGTTTTCTTGTTGTGATAATGATAAAAATCTCATTTTCAAAAAGTAGAAATATTTTTGTTTATTGATGAAAGAATAGTCAAGCATTTTTCTACTACTTCTATTTTTGAACAGTCTAAAGGGATGTGGTATGTACTTTTCTTGTTTAATTACTAAAAAAAATGACACAGAATAGTAAAAAAAAATGTTGACTATTCTGTGTGTTCATGTTTCATAGTTGAAATACAATGCCTACAATTTTGAAGTTTTGGTAGATACTATTTTCTGTGAATAAATTTAAAATTTAAGTGTTATTTATGTTCAAAATAATAAAAGGTAAAGTTTTAAATAGTGATAAAATTGTGTACTTAGTATTTTAGTGGTAACAGTTTATTTTCGGTTGGTCACTTTTTAGTCACTTTTTTGTAAAAATTAGTCACTTTTTTCACGTTTTTTGGATCACATTCTTGGTGGGATTGGTCTATGTTGTAACCAGTTTTAAAACTAAAATAAAAAAATGTTGTAAATATATGATGTGTGTTTTCTTAAATCTTATGTTTGCTATCGGCATTTTTTTAAATATTGAATTGTATATGTTGCTTTATACCCAATCACATATCTTCCTAAATGATTAGTTTGCATGCTGTCTTATTGTTCTTGTCTTGTGCCAGCTAGGCTGGCAATTTGGAGTGCACTGCTTCACGTTCCAACTGTACACACATGCCATAGGGATCCGTTTCTGAGTCGGCAACCATTCACAGCACAGCATGTTCACACAAAGAAAGGACAGAAAGTACATCCATGTTCGAGCCGAGATTCAAACCCGGAACCTCCCCATCCGCAATAAGTCTTATCTGATCCCTGGACAAGATGGCTAGCAAATGCTGTCTTAAGATTCATTATTCATTTTTATAATATTCTTACCTTCCAGACGTTTCTCAATAATTTTCAGTTTAGTATTTAGAAATAACGTATTGATAATTTCATCTTTGAAATATTTGAATATCACGCAGGTGAATCATAATTTTTTTTAGATGCACAAAAGATTAAGTTATGAAAAACTACTAATGCATGCGTAGTAGAATAGGCAAAGAATGGATAGGGACTATTTTAAGGTCGTAACGCTATTAATATTTTGGCGCCCGTCCAAGTACAAGTGGTTGCATTTTTGCCTGCCGATAATAAGTGTATATAAGTAAGAGTGAGAGAAGGGGTGTAGAATCACCTTAAGAGAACTATCACAAGAAATGAAATTTTATTTCATTGCGCTTTAACTCGACGAAAAACTGCTGTGAACTACGATTTTCATATTAATGTATTTTACTAAATGCTTCGAAGGGGCAATTTTATATATCCAAAAATTACTTCGACGATGTCTGAAGACTGGTGAAAAGGATGGGACAAGTTCATTGCAAGCAGTAAGTAGTGTCGGAAAAATCCTAGCACCACATCCCCCCGGGACACTGAAAAAGGCCTTGGGAACTGGATTGTTCCAGAACAAGAATCTTTAAAAAGGCACATCACATATGAAGTTTCCCATCAACTGAGAAATAATTTGTTTGGAAACTGAAATTTCTTGCTGACTCTAAATATATTTTTTCGGACTCCAGTAATAGGTTCTATCTTGAAAGAAAAAAAACCATCAGAATTTGAAGGATTTGTGCGGGAAATTAAAGAAATATTTTTTTATTGATTTGCCTTCGAATGTAAAATTAATGTATTGATGTCAAAAAAAATATATATTTCTGTATTAGATGTCACATTATTAAGGTACTAAATTATATACCTTAATAATGTGATGTTATTACTAAATTATATATGTAAAAAAAATACTGGTAGCAATTTTCTGACTTTTTCTGAGAAACAAAATGCGTAAAATTAAAGGTTTAAATTTTTGCACATCATTTTGTTTTAAATCTAAATGAGTTATGCTCCTCCAGTATTATTGGGATCTCAATGAATCATTCCACGAAAAAGTAGCAATGTTGTCCCATAAGTGGCAGCGCATATATATTTCAATAAAAAGTAATAATGTTAACTGATAATTAAGAATTTGCTTTGCTTTATGTTTTACACATAAATTTGTTATTTCTTAAGCAACAATCTTCTTTTTATTACCCCTTTAATGATTATAATTTCATGAAACATATGAATATTACCTGTGGGGCAAGATGGCAGTTTTTCCGTGGAATTACCCTAATGTTTAATTTTAATTTCTATACATTCCCCAGAAAATTGAATGCTAAAATAACATAAAAAAAACAAAGTAAAATGTTTGTCGATAGTAAAATGGGAGTGGAATTTAAGTAAAATATGGGAAAATGAAACAGAAAAATAAAGCAAAAAAAAAAAAAAAATAAGGAACGGAAAATACCACCGCAGAAAAATAAAAAACGAAAAGTTACGAAACGGAAAATCAGAAAACGGAAGGAAAAAAATGAGAAACGAAAAAATGAGAAACGAAAAAATAAGGAACGAAAAAATGAGAAACGGAAAAATGACGAAGGAGAAATAAAAAACGGAGCGTCTGAAAATCACGGAAAAGTAATTAACGAAACGGAAACACTCCGGCAACTCAGCTGCCGTAAGTTTTTTCATTATTTTCAGGAAATTTTTTTAACAGTGTAGAAGATAGTTGACAGAACCTGCGAGCGCCGATGTTTCTTCCCGCAGAAAGAATCTCTCCGGAGGACGTGGTGAATCTCTAGGTCCATGAACTCTGGGTGTGAATGGCCGTCTCACTCGACTCGAAGCGTGATGAGGCGGAGGGGCACGCGTCCCAGTGAACTGTGTGAGGTCCCATTTTCTTGGATCGAATCACAAACACATAAAGAAGTAGGTGCGGATTTCGTCCACAGCGTCCCGCATCTGATAAGAGGCAAAGTCAGTTAATTGTACTGTTATTTGTACAAAATAAGTAATAAGAATACTGTGTACTAAGAAATTAGTGAAAACAAGACAACGTGTATTGAAGTGCACAAATAGATGCTTTTAAAAAGTAGTTAAGAGCATCAGAAGTAAGCGTGTTAGTGCATTTAAAAGAAAAGGTTCAAGAAATCCCAACCAACAGTCAGTGCCCACGAAATACACGGCGACTGAATGAGTATTCAAAAAAACTAAGTGAAACAGAAATGTTATAACATTAGAACATTTCAAGGACATCTGTACGTTGGAGAAACACCCCAGTACAAAACAAATATTTTGAAGGAAATTATTTTCAAATATCTATAAAAAAGTAGATAAAAACGAAAGTCATAAAAGAAAGAGGGGCGGGGGGATTTGTCTTCTATCTTGATGGTATCTACATATTGTCGCTTTGGAAAAATAACGCTGGAACTCAAAAAAGCCCATTTTTCAGAAAAGCAATTTTTAACTTTTCAGAAACTTCTATCGCGCTTGTGCTCAAAACTATTGCGACTATTTTAATGAAACTAGCATAAAAAAAAAACGCATTTTAATCTCTTTTCTAATGCAGCATGATTGACTTCAATGGCATTTTAACTAATGACGTAATTTTAAAAAGAGTGAAGGTAGTTTGAGTTACATCAGTGTTCTTCAAAAATTGCTCCCTAGCGGATATTTTTGACACTTTTGAGTTGTAACCTTGTTCATCATAAAGAGCGATTTTTTCTGAACAAAATGATATAAAAAAAGTCATTTTTCGATTTTTTTGAGTTGCAACGTTATTCTTCCAAAGCGACGATATGTGGATAATTTTTTAGTCAAACGAAGAACAGAAAAGATACAAACATGTGTGAGTGACTGATCACTTCACTTCACTTCACACTCCAGGGTCCCTCGTACCTTCAACAACTAGTGGTTTAACCGGGACGGGATCATGAAGAGCACTCTGTTCTTTTCATCCAGACCAGGAGCTGAGCAAATCCCTGGTCCAGTACCCCAAAGGTATCGTTTCACTTGGAGGACTTTGTGACCACGAGCACTTTTAACGTCCCCCAGCCACCATTGATAAAGAATGTGAATCTTTGATCGGCTAGGATCAAACCCGGGACCCTCCTGTTAGGAGTATGACGCTTTAACGATCGTGCTACCACGGCCCCGTGTGGCTGATCAATATTTGGAGGAAATACAAACACACAAATTCTTGCGAATATTGCAACATCAACAAAGCAAAAATGCCAAATGTTACATTTAGATTAAATGGACTTTAAGTCCTTCCAGTACTTTATTTAACTATTGTTGTTGTTGAGCTTCGTAGCATCATTATGTACCATGACGCGTCACTCTCTTTCAATATCAAAAATATGTAAGGAGTATAAATTCCACCGAGCTTTATTTTTTCAGCAAGAAAATTTGAATAATTTGAAAGTTGTTAACCACCCTTCCTTGTGAAATTTATTCAAGTGTTGCAGCATCCATTTCTATTAGTTATACCTACATTACGTACTTCACAGCTGTGTGTGGCCAGCGAGATTTATGAATTTTTTGATGTGGCTCTCGACAGTAAAATGTTAGAGAATGAACACCAGTTTCTGAAGTATTTTTTGGGATTCGTACTACATTAAAGTTTGGTTTGCTACTTACTCTGGATTAGTCGATTAGTTATCTTAGCTTAAGCTAAGTATTTCTGGCTAGATTACCTGAAGGCATTCCTGTTTAGTGTTTGCATTTCTAAAATAGAAGCTGCTTTGTACACCTCATAGAAGTTATGACAACCCACTGTGAAAGCGCCAGTATACATGTATCGTAGCAAACAATTCGAATTCCTGAGGCCCGATTCTTGGAATGTTCACCTGTGGGAAGAATGAAATAAAGAATATTATTTTAGCGCTGTTTTCCACCTTTGCTATATTGATTATATTTAAACTCAAATTTTTTACGATATTAAATGCTTCATACATAAACAAAAATAAAAACAAAATAAAACTATAAATTCCAATAAAAATATAAACGAGAATATAATAGGAAAGTAGCTCCAGTACTTCTAGAAAATCTCTAGAAAACAGGACTTACCGAAAGTTTTCCAGCAACAGTACAGTTTATTTTTTACCAATGTTGTCACATTGGGCTAGAAAAGCTTGTGCAATCCCAGATGTATTAGAGCCTTCTTCATAAGTAGTACTATCAACATTTTTTCTACAATGTAAGTTACATAACGACACCAGCTTTTTCTTGAATAGGCCCATTCCACGGATAAGCAGCCATCTTGTCCACTGCACCAGTGGACACGCATATATTTCATTTTGTACGTAGATTTTTAAAAGGTAATGAATAAAAAAATGTCTAAGAATTCCCCACCGGTTTGTGATTCTTTTTGCCACAAAATTTTTTGTTCATTACCCTTTTTAAAAACCCTTATTTTTTAATGAAACACATGAGTGTCAGGTGTGGGACCAGATGGAGGCTTTTCCGTGGACTGACCCAATAACATAACGATACAGCTTTACTTAAATAATGCTACTTAATGAGGAAAATTTACTAGAAAATGTGTAATGAACAATCTAAGTTTTCAAGAGATTTTCTCTAGTAGTACTGAAAGTTTTTTGAGCAATGACAACTTGCTATATTGTTTTATCTTTTGGACCTCAAACGTCATGTAATTAAAGGTCCCTCTTTACACACATTGGCAGTTTGCCAGCTTCTCTCGTTCACCAGTTTTTTGCTCCTCCATGCGGGATTGCATGGGAGCTGTTCTGGAACACCTCGTTGAGTTTTCGGAGTATGCCAATGATAGCAATACGTATGTAGTGTACCCTACTAAGGTTAGATCTGGAGGTCCCTCCCCTGATGGTAAGCGGAGAACTCTCCTCACTAAGAGTACAAAATCCGACTGGAGCGGCTAGCAGAAAAAAGTAGTGGTATGTGCTATCCGCTCCAACACTATTTATCGGCAATTCGCCGCGGCCAAAAACCATAAGTTGAGTATCGAGCTGTCCAAAATTGAAATTATTAAGTATTATTATTATTATTTTCCTGTAGTAGGTGAGTGTACCTGAGTCGCGACCGGAATTGCCATCCGCACTGTCGAGTTTCCTCCTTGAGTAGGGGCTGAAGTGCAGATGAGGAACAGCCCTGTGCGCCCTGAACTACATTGCCCGTCGACGACGCATTTGCCGTCAGTCAGGACGTTTCCTCTTGAAGATGCTCTCGTTCTTGAACTGCATCAGCGTCTGGGCTTGTTCTGATTTCTGTAACGATGCTGTGGGTCGCGAAACTGCCCTTGCAGTCTATGAGAGGGTAAAAGTGGTACCAGGTGGAGGGTATCACTCAAAATCTGTTTAAAAGTGAATAAAGAAATTTAGTAAATCAATAGTTCATTTTAATATACGCTTTTATTAATATCACATGTGAGGTATCGTTTTTTGTTGTGTGTATGTATGTACACTCTGAATAAAAGCTAAACCATTCACGACTCCTTGCAAAATATAAAAAGTAATATCTTTAATACTGTTTATTCATACTATTAGGCTAAACTATATTTCCATGTGGATTGTCATTATAAGTGCACATATTAGTTTATGAGTTTACTCTAAAAGTGCATTTTTTTAGTTTTTTTGCATCAACAATTTATTAATTTAAATTTCAAATTCAAATGCAATTTAGAAAAAAAAACCTTTGTGTCGTGTTTTTATATTGGCCCTCCTTTGTGTGACGGACATTTTTGACCTAATTATTGTTCATAAAAACTTTGTCGGAAAAATGTGGGGCCAAGTGGAAACAGTTCGCGTAAAAAAAAAAAAAACTCACCGCTTTCTCCAAATATTGAACAATTAGGACACAGGATCTCGTCTCGGACCAAATGTTTTGTATATGAAGAAAAAACAATGTTCAGTTCAATACCTTGCTAAAGCGAACTCCAAGGGACCTTTAATATGGGTCATAATGGCAATCTCAGGGTGATTAATGGGTAAAAAACAAAACACTTTTCTTACAATAGTGCATACTTTATATACAGTAAACCAATTATTTGCTAACCTCAAGAATTACATAGGACCGTTTATCGCACACACCCTTTATCATCACACAGGGTGTTCCATTTTCACCTGCATGATCTTTATTTTGCACAAAAACTAACCAGTTCATCCTAGTCCTTATACTTTCAATTGCAAAAATGCTCAAAATGATGGGCATTTAAGATGTTGAAAGTATTTGGAAACCAAAAAAAAAAAATTAGTCAAAAAATGCGAAATCCCAAATTTTTATATTTAGGAAAATATTCTCCACCATTGAGAAATCGTTCCAACACAAAAAATGAGAAAGATTTGCTTAATAAAAACTCGAGGAGATAATTCGCGTTCTAACTTTACAGGGCCCGTGCAGAAAATTAGACAAGAACAACCGTTTATCATTCTACTGAAGCCGCTATGCTACCAGTCTTCCGTATATTCTCCCAAATGCAGTTATCGACAGCGAATGTTAAGTTGTAAAGTGGTGTATGTAAATCACAAAACACCGCATTTTCATATCTCGGTGAATATTAGGGTCACAATATTGTCATTTTTTTTTTTTGTGTTGGAATGATTTTTTCAGTGGAGATTTTTTTCCCAAAACGTAAGTTAGGGACCTAGAGTTTGTATGATTTTTTTTTTTTTTTTTTTTTGCGTTTTTTTGACTTTTCTTTTGCTTCAAACTTTTAAATGTTTTGCTCTTCTTGAGCAGTTTTGAGCAGTTTTTTTGTTTGAGCATTGATTCATTTTGAGCAGTTTTGTCATTGGAAAAATGCATTTAAGACAAACTGGTTGCGAAAATAAAGGTCTTGCAGGTTAAAACGGAACTTCTTGTAACACAGTTACTGTGATGGCGGAAGGATTCTCCAAGCACGTCATGTTATTTGTAAAACTATTATTTTCATTTTTGTACGTCCAATGCAGGTGTTGTACAGAAATAAAAAAAGACAGGAAAAAAGACTAATATTGGCCTTTTTTATTAGTTTTGTTCTTGCTACTAGAATTTTATTTATTATTGACGTAAGTATATGTTGTTTTTAATTCTAGGAATTCGATATGGATAAACAGGAGATCCAGATAAACGCGGGCCGGATAATCGAGGTTCTACTGTATTACCGACATGACACCCAAGCATTTGAAATTCATCTTTCAAATATGACCTCTCACAGAAACGAATTCATCGACTAACAAATCATGTATTTACCTCTTCGCCTCTCATCCTCACATTAAAAATTATTTCAAAAAAATAAAAAAAAAAAAATACTCCGCTACCCCCGTGTGGGACTCACGAGCGCCCCACAAAAATCGATACTAAAGCTATTCCGCCGCGCGCGACAACTGCCGCGCATGCGCTGACGACAACCATGTCTTTGAAGTGAGGGACCCTCACCATCGTGCCACAAAAGGAACAAAATCAGTATTTTGGAACATCAAAACCGGAAGACGAGAACTCCAACCCGAGGACCGTAGAGTACCTGGCCCGCGAGAACAAAAGGATGGTTTTGGCGGGAAATATCCATTGAAGATCTGCCGGATAGACTATGATCGTCCGGGTGCTATCGTTCCTGGTGGCTCTCACGCTGATGAGCCTGGATCTGTGTGTTCCGGTTATAAACCACCGGACAGGTAAGCACTTTACTTTTTGAAAAATTGCATTGAGATTCGTTTGTTAGCAATTTCGTGGTTCACATGGGGGGGGGGGGGGGATTAACCGATGAGTAAATTGGTCAATTACCGATTAATCGGTAAAAGATAATTGGCGATTAATCGGCAAGCAGTTATTATAATGACATGGGTTTTTCTTTGCTACAATTTTTTGATGCATCCCCTCTCCGTTCCTTCATGTATATTTTTAATACTTAATAGTTTTATTTCTGTGAGTGATAATTTATTTTTTCTCAATATTCATCATTAAATAATAATAATAATAATAATATTTAAATTATGTGCACTACGCTGCAAAAATGAAGTTTTTTTTACAGTATAATACTGGCACCCGAGGTTCAATTTAAAACTGTAAAATGCACAGTAATAAACTGTGAACCTATCTATTTTACAGTTTCTTCTCAGGGACGTCATTTCAAGTTTTTCCAGGGGGGGGGGGGGCAAGGATAAAAACGCAATGCAATTTCATCGGAAATCGGCAAAAACCACGCTCATTTATATGTAAATACATTGATTTGTCAAGTCGGGGGGGGGGGCATTGACCCCCCTGCCCCCCTTTAATGACGGGTCAGTCCTTACTGTAAAGTTAGAAATTTTACAGTTTATTGCCGTAAAATTTAGTTATATTGTACTGCAAAAACGGTATAATAATGGCAGCAGAGGTTCCAGTTCAAAACTGTAAAATGCACTGTAATAAACTAAAATTAGCAATTTTACAGTTTAGAACTGTAAAATGCACTGTAATAAACTAAAATTAGCAATTTTACAGTTTAGAACTGTAAAATTAGAAATATTGCAGTTTGTTAATGTAAAATTAGCAATTTGTACAGTTTCTTACTATAAAATTAGCTGTATTGTAGTCTAAAAACAACATTCATTTTTTATAGTGTAGTTTACTTACTTTTGTTAACAGGAATATATTCTGTTTCCTACACATTAAAATTAAACTATTTTGCTATTAGTTCTAAATCAGTAGATACGTTTAACTTAGGAGAAGCACTTTTATTATTAGTAGTTATTTAATTCAGAAGGTTTTATTTTTTATGAAAAATGCAAGAAAATCCTAAATTATAAGTAATCTTAAATTATTTGCTAAATGAATAGTGTGCAGAAAAGCATTGATACATGAGACAACATTGACAACCGATAAATGAAGGCATCTCCAGTTTCAAGTTAACCGTTTCAATTTTTTGCAACAAATTTAACGAACTGTTTTGTCTCATCAAATGTTTTCACGAAACCCAAAATGGAGCTGTGTTACACTGGGACGGTTTACCAAGCAGGCGAAAATGTTATGAAAAACCGAGCGTGGCTTGTAAGAGCATTAGGGGAATCAGACAAGTTATAATCCCTTACATATAAGAAAGGTCATGTATTTATAGATATTCTTATGTATTTTTTGTTTCGTTTTTTATAGAGTAAGTATTAAGTTTTAGTGGTGAGGTAATCGATGTTGATGTTTTCGAAATAGTAATGTTTTTGTTAAAATATGATATTTTTACCATCGATATCTGAGAGTCAATGTTTTTTCTAACATCAATGATGTTTTTTCGACAACAATGTTTTGTATTTGAACCACAAATCTCTTTAAAAAAAAGTAAAGTTATTAACAGTTAACGCTTATGAAAAAGGTTTGTTGATAACTAGTTGCAGCGAGATCTATTGGATCGGAAAGAGTTTCCTATCGTTAGTTGTCTGTAGAAGTTGACAAAAAGGAAAAGTTAACAATCCTTTTTTCCAGCGCACTGTTGAAAAGAATATTGAGTGTTTCTAAAATTTTCCCCAAATATTAACCCATTAATGCCTAACATTTTTTTCCAAAGATATTTTGAAAACTGGTTACAAAGAGTGTTTAATGGACAGGAAAAATAATTTAAAAAATATCATGTAAAAAATAATTTTTTTAGTAAGAAAATCGTTCTTAAAAAGTTACGCTAGAAACCAGAAGGTGCATACTTTTTTCACTCAAATGTTTTTCTGCCTACGATATGATATTTAAAGAGAAATTTTATGAAACGAAATAAAAGCAGCAATTAACATAAAGAAGCTGGGAATACTTTTAAAAACTTAGCTTTTTGTTCTTGAGATTGTGAACGATGTAATTCTTAATGAAGATCATATTAAAACGGCTACAGAACACACTTTACAATGGTTATGAGCAATCTGTTAATAATGAATTGAAACAATACCAAAGAAAAATTGAACACTATTATTTGGTTGAAATGTTCATTTTTGGAAAATTCAGATACACTTTTTGGACCGTCTCCAAAAAGGGACGCTAGGCATTAATGGGTTAAACATGAGTTTCCTTAAGCAGTAAATCACCGCCTCTAAGCCAGGGATAAGGCAGGAATACATGCAATAAAACGTCAACGCTGCGATTATTTCTGGCTTATCCCTGATTTAAGGGTTATAACTTTCTGCTTAATACCCAAACTCTTTTGAGTTATGCCGTAACATTGCTGCGCCTCTTGTTGGTATGCTAATTCCATATTAGCTACCAGTTCCTTTTGGCACTCTTAACTTCTATAAGAGAACACCAGCCTCCAATTGGGTTAGTACCTATTCCAGACTGATATGTCCACAACAAGGACGAAATTGCAGTCTCTGGGTTGGAATGACCGAGTAGACAGTGTATTACCTGCATGAGTTTTTTTTATTTTTCCTTTAAGAGACATATGAATCAATAATATTGTCCCCTCTCTCAATAAGTCATTGAATTAAAGAACAATATTTTTCATTTAAATATGTACGAACTATAGATTTCAAGTCGCTATGAATATTTGTTACCTTATAATGGTATTTGAGTTTTAAATGAAATTTATAATTCCATGTACTCTGTTGGAAGTAAGCACACAAAAATAATCATTTGTTATGGTTTGTAATTTTTATTTTCTTCTCTTCCTTATTCTTTTGTCTTTTTTGTGTGTGCATGGTATAAAGCTTTAAAAATGCTATAAATTTCTCTGACTGATTTGCTTTAATTATGAAATACCTTCAGGGGCATTTCACAGTATTTGTGACATAGGGGTGTCCGTAACAAAACGTTTTAAAAGTGTAAAATTTTTACACATATTGAAAAAGTACATTCTAAAGTATATGAATATCATATTGTTTTCATAGTTCACTTTATATTATGTTTGTAATTGCATTCGGAACATTGAAAATGCAATTTTTACTGTTACGGACTCTACATTGAATTTTTCTTTAAAAACTAAACTTTTATTCTAATTATTCTTACGGACTCTACAGTCATCATTTTCACAATCCGTAATTTTTTATAGAATGCACTTTTTGATTAAAATTGTTAGCTATATTAGAGGTGAGCCTTTACTTTATCTGTCTCAAGTACCATTTTTGGCTTAATAAAATAATTTTGAAAAAAAAAAAACCGACTTCAGTTGGAAATTGCTCTAAAAAGTAAAAAATAATTTTTTTCTTTGAACACCATCGAAACTACTTTTAAACATAAGTTTTGAAGTCGGCGCAAAATCAATGTAGAATCATACGCAGCTACAATTAGACTATATACATTTTAATGGATCCAGGTTCTTTAAAAGCATTCGCATATATTTCATTCATTACCACACATTCGTGTAATGGTACAAATATTCTGCTTTTAATTTTCAACGGTTTCTCTGAAAAAATATTGGCAAAATATGGTTAAATATCATTTGACCTATCGTTTTTGCGCCGACTTCAAAACTTATGTTTAAAAGTAGTTTCGATGGTGTTCAAAGAAAAAAATTATTTTTTACTTTTTAGAGCAATTTCCAACTGAAGTCGGTTCTATTTTTTTCCAAAATTATTTTATTTTATTCTTTTTAGTGTAAGTGTACTTATGAAATAAGGCAATGTTTCCATTACGG
This sequence comes from Uloborus plumipes, assembly GCA_038373865.1. Classification (NCBI taxonomy): domain Eukaryota; kingdom Metazoa; phylum Arthropoda; class Arachnida; order Araneae; family Uloboridae; genus Uloborus; species Uloborus plumipes. Next base: position 5,533 of record JAXGGA010010003.1, on the reverse strand, counting down.
AACTTCACCTAATTTTCTTAAGTAAATGCTCCATAAAATAAACTGAAAAAAAAGGAAGAAACTGTCAACGCGTCTAAAATTATAAACGATTGACACTAAAAAATAATCTTTCTTATTCTCTGGTATTTAATTGTGTACTAGCTTAATCAAAACCATTTAAATATCAACGGTTTGTCAACTAATTTATATTTCAAAGCAATTCTAGTTTCTCGTTGTTCATAAGATTTTAACACATACTACGTACATTACCGCTAACGAGTTTCATGTTCGATTTAGTTAAGCATTGGTTCAAATTTTTCATCTTGATTACTATTAATATTGCTGTTGCCAGGCAAAAAATTTTTGCAACAATGGATTGAAAATTTAATCATTTAATGGGGAAATGACATGAAATTTACTGTTTTCCATAATAACTTTTTTTCTAGTGAACAAACATCGTCATATGAGTACATGGTACCTGAGTTGCACCATCTCCTATCGATTTAAAAACAATCGTCCAAATCGGTTCAATAGATCAGATGTTATGTGCGAACAAACAAAAAAAACATACGCTTTGAATTGATAACCTCCTCCTTTGGTCGGTTAAAAATCGGTTTAAGCCAGATTTAAAGAAAAATTCAATGTTGAGTTCGTAACAGCGAAAATTGCATTTTCAAATGTTTCGAGTGCAATTACAAACATAATATAAAGTAAACTATGAAAACAAGATGATATTCATATACTTTAGAATGTACCTTTTCAATATATATAAAAATTTTAAACTTTTAAAAAGTTTTCTTACGGACCCCCCTATGTTACAAATACCGTGAAATGCCCCTTCAGTTTTTACATCATCTAGGTGGAAATTTTAAATATGAAACGAAAGAATTTCAATTAATCTGTAGAAGTGTTTAATTTTTTTGTATTTTAAACGGGTAAGTTAACAATTGAAAGCTGAGTAAAGCTGGCTTTTGACACATTTAAAATATTTCAAAGCAATAGAAGAGAAAATATCTCTCTTTTGGTCGATTATCGTGATTGGTGCACCCGTTGTGATTTGGGTGAATGTTTTAATATGTACTCACGAACATACGCCACACGCCTATCGCAATTCGTCATTGCTAAAATTTGAATTCGAGATGTCAAAATTTATTTTTTTCAAGTGTAGACTATTCAAACAAATCCCTCTCTCCACTAATTCCAGGCGACTCCGACCACTGCAACAAGACAGTGGACATCCACCAGGCCGTGTCGAGCCCCCCGGTCACGGAGCTGAACCGCGGTCGGCCCCTGCACTGCAGCTACAAGATCCGGGTGCGCCCGGTCCGCGACGACTGGGTCGTCTTCGTCCGGTTCACCCGGATGCACGTCGGGCAGCCCAACCAGGACCGGTCGCAGTGCATCGGCGGGTACGTGCAGATCGTGGACGGCTACAAGGACAGCAATTACAGGTGAGGGAAGGGATTGGAAGAGTATTTTCCAAGCTTATATGTATTAACTCACTCCTTTTTATAAGTCTGCAACAAAGTTTGTACTATTTCACCCATTCCCTGTCCACAGATTGTTTTGAAATTTGATATGCATGATAACAATTAAAAATCAAAATATTAGATTCATTAATTAACCCCTAAAATAATTTTTAAGCTATTTATTTGGGTGAAAATGTGCTTTGGGTCCCTGCTTGGCGCATGTTTAAAAAGTCGCCAACTGGCGCTTTTTTCCTTGTTGTCTCGCGTAGTTGAAAGCTCCGAGAGACATTACGCAAAAATGGCGTTTCTATGGCGACAAAACCGAAATCCGTGCTTGGCGAGAAAAGGGACCCAAAGCACAGATTAACCTTTATTTGTATTATTTCTATGATAGGGAATCTGCTGATCTCTATCCGTTGGCGTCAAAGCTTTGTTTGTCGGCAATTTATGCCCGAGGGAAATCTTTTCTTCGCAAACGTAAACTAAGAGTTACCAAACTAGAGTTACTATCGCTAAAGATTTAACGACCGTGACAGATTCCCAATTATTGAAATAACCCCCTTCATTTGGTTAATTTTGATCAGGATTATGTTTTCTTTCTAATTTACGTACAAAAGCGAAAGTAATATTTTTCTGCTTACCAATCACAGGTAATAAAATTTTGAATTTACCTCTTGGTATATCATAAACACAAAAATTGAAATTGACTGTAGGGATGTATTTTTACAAACAGCAAAAAAGTGGAACTATAATTTCATAAGCATTGGTGTTAATTTTACGATAACACAACAAAACAAGGTAAACACTGGTTATTGCCAACAGAAAAATATAATTCTGTCAAAAATTGTTTCAACAACGCAATATGGTAAACGTCCATTTTCTTCACAACTGAACATGAAGAAAGTGTAATAAAAGTCTTTCATTTGGTTGATAGACAGGCCGACGCATCAAGATGAAGTTTCACACTTTGGATCCAATTCTTTTACTTTCAAATTTTCATTGTTGCGGAGTAAGGTTACCAGAAAAAAGTTTTGGCATATTGCTAAGCTTTGCCAAATCCACGTGCCGCTAATAATTGCTCACAGTGAAAAATTACCAAAACGCGATTACAGGCCAGAAAAGACAACCACACAAACACGCGCTGGATCCAAAGTGGTGAAACTTAATCTTGATGCGCCGGCTCGTGTATATAGGGGCCTTAGGTTGAACCATTAGTTAAATATAAATGTTAGTTTAAAAATCTACTTATATTAAAAACTGAGTATCTTTCTAACTATCTTTCTTTCTAACTATCTTTCTTTCTATGTCACGCTTCTTTCTCCTGAACGCCAATGAACTGAAAGTCGAACCAGGTACCGATAGATAGGTAATTTTTCAGGCTTTTTTAGTTTCAATCTATATAATTATACGATTTTAATTAGCGAAGATATCAATTAATAAGTAGTCAAGTTTAAAGCGATTAAGCCTAATAAATGATTAAATATGAAATCCATTCTTGTAAACCGTCGTTGCTATGAAACAGTGCTAACAATGATAATGAGAATTTTGAATGAAGGCTTAACTAAATCAAACACGAAACTCATAAGCGGGCCACTTACGTAGAATTTTTATCGCTAGCAACTTGTAATATTTTGAAACATTCATTTGTTGAAAAGCCATCTACTTATATTAAAAACTGAGTGTCTATGTCTGCTTTTTTTCTTTGAGCGAGCTGAACTTACTGAAACTCTCCTCACCATCTTGAAAGCGCGAAGCATCTCAATAATTCGAATGATTTTTTATATAGGAAAAAAGTAAAGGCGTGAAGCGCCTATTAGTGAGCCGCCTTGGCGGGGAGTACTTTCTTGAAATTTTTCTCACTACTTTCAAGGCACGAAGTGCCCGTGCAACGCCGGGCCACGTGCGTGGTATGTCTTGAAATCGAATGAACATTAAATTATATCAAATAATATAACTACAGAATGAGGTAAAAGTCAGAGAGGGTAGACGTTATGCATCAACATGCCGCAGGAAGCTAATCTAGCTGCCCTGGCAGCTAGTTTAAATTTATTTTTTGTTTCAATTTTAGAGTATGTTATGAAGAGTTTTATTTGAATTTTAAATTGTGTAACGCTTGTTGAAAAGTTCACTTAAAATCAAAAGTCGTTTATTTGTATTCGCCACTCATGTCAATCTGTTAGTATTACCTGCTTTTAGATCTCCTCAACTACTCGTAAAATATCTGAAGTAAAGTGTAATGCTTCATCCTATAAGTAAAGATTTGGTATTTCGTAAGTTTATATATTCATCACTGTTCGGCAGTGCGAGTAGGCACCACCACAATTGCCCTGAAAATTTGTTATGATGTTTATTTATCTGTGTCACCACTCAAACATACAGGGTGTCCACTCCAATCGTGGACCAATAGCTAATTTCTAAACCGTTAGAGATAAGCATATAGTTTATTTAGGAAAAAATCTCAAAATTATGAAAGGAATTTTGGGTCTATTCAATGTTTTTCAAAAAATCAAATTTTGAAAGAGTTACGAAATTTAAATTTTTATACAGCCCCCCAGTCCTATCAATCATATTTAGTAAAACATTCTTGACACTGTAACGTTTAAAACTAAAAAAAAATCACTCTTCTATCACAAAAATTGACCGAGTTATGACGTTTTGAAAAATCAAGATTTTGCATTGTTTCATGACGTCATCGAGAGATCGCTTAAGGGACCGTATGCGAAATCCTTCAAAATCTTAATTTTTCAAAACGTCATAACTCGGTCAATTTTTGTGGTAGAAGAGTGATTTTTTTTTAGTTTTAAACGTTATAGTGTCAAGAATGTTTTACTAAATATGATTGATAGGACTGGGGGGCTGTATAAAAATTTAAATTTCGTAACTCTTTCAAAATTTGATTTTTTGAAAAACATTGAATGGACCCAAAATTCCTTTCGTAATTTGGAGATTTTTTCCCAAATAAACTATATGCTTATCTCTAACGGTTTAGAAATTAGCTATTGGTCCACGATTGGAGTGGACACCCTGTATAAATAATCATTAAATGCTCTTACGCTTAGGTGGTAACTAAGGCCCAGTGGTAACTTATTTTTATCTGCATCCGTGTGTTCAGAAAAACGAGCAATCGTAACAAATGCTTTGACAATTTATTTGTATGTCAATTTATCAATATCACTGTTGAGAATTATGAACAATTAGCATGATAGATCTAACAATTTCGTATTTCTTTCACAGCAACCGTGACTCTCCCGGTTTTTACTGCGGCGACATCGACTCCCCAAAGACTTTCATATCAGAGACGCCTCAGGTGAAGATCATCTTCCACGCCGACAGCTACGGTCCAGACACGGTTCTGCAGTTCACGCCTTATGTCGAAAAGCAGGGAGAGGTTCCAGAAAGGTGAGGCTGACAGTTCTTAATGGTGGTTCGATCCCAGCCGAGCAAAGATCCACCGTCTTGATTAATGGTGGCTGGGGGACGTTAAAAAAATCGTGGTCGCAAAATCCTCCAAGTGAAACAATACCTCTGGGGGTGCTGGGCCAAGGGTTTGCTCGACCCTTGGTCTGGTTCAAAAAAGAACAGAGCGCTCTTCAGGGCCCTATCCCGGTTAAACCACGAGTTGTGGTAGGTACGGGGGACCCTGAAGTGTGTGAAATTCTTAATGGTGGTGGGCACGATCGAGAGATTTGCATAGTCGAAGGAGTGCCAATTCGAGTGAGTCTGTTAATCGAGTAGTCAGCAATCGAGTAAATCTCTCAAGTGATGTCGAAAGCAGGTGATTATCAAATCGAATGAATCTATCGAGTCTTCCTCTCCTAATCAAATAAATCAACGTCTTCAGTGACTTCTCACTCGAATATTGTTTATTTTCATTTTTTTTACCAATGAAGCTTATGTTCTCATGAATAGATACATAAGCAACATCGAATTGGTACTTGCAGCAAGAAAGCATGTCTTTTAAGTGTTAGCGTTATGCAAATAACTAAAACTATTAAAAGTAAATATATCCGGAGATGCTTACGATTTCAGAAATTATTGTCAATTTGCATATTTCTTTAAGTTTATTTTGTCTTTTGATCAATGCA
>JAXGGA010010002.1:0-48926 GCA_038373865.1 Uloborus plumipes | reverse complement strand
CCCCAAAACTATTTAAGTTCAAATAGCCACCGACTTAGAGAAATATCTATCAGTTAACCCTCGTGGGTCCCTCCCATTTCAGTTACACTCAAGACCCTTGGGGTCATAAACGACCCCAATGCTTCCTTTAATTAACTCATTATAATTATTGAATGTTACATGCGTTATTTAAGTTCACACACTTTTTAATGCTAAAAAAACAAAAAATAAAAAGATACAATTAAAGTAAAATTTAGTTTATGAATTAAAATTATAATTTTAGAGCAAAACTTACAATAACTGTGGATTTATTTACATCTGTTACAGACCTGAAAAAACATGATTTTTGCAAGTGAATTTCAAACACTTATGACATTTTTCAATGCATTTTCTGTCCAGTTCTCTTGGACAAAAGTTGCAACGTCCTCTTTTTTTGGCCTTCTGGGGAAGTGACCCCAAGGGTCTTATGTGCAAAAAATGCAATTCGGGAAAAATAAAACACAATAATAGCATTATTTTGAATAGAAAACTAGAAGAATAAAAGCCACAAAATGCCATTAAAAACAAATGGTTGATTAACAAAATATATTAAACAGAAATTGCATTGGGGTCACATATAACCCCAAGGAACCCACGAGGGTTAACGAGTCTGCCGGAGATGTTTGTAATCAAATGTATAGAACTCATAAATTATTTAACTTGTATATTGTGTGCATCATAATTGTTTTTGAAGAAAAAAATGAATTTTTGCAGCTTAACCCTCGTGGGTCCCTCCCATTTCAGTTACACTCAAGACCCTTGGGGTCATAAATGACCCCAATGCTTCTTTTAATTAATTTATTATGATTATTGAAGGTTACATGCATTATTTAAGTTCACGCACTTTTTAATGCTAAAAAAATAATATAAAATGACACAATCAAAGTAAAATTTAGTTTATGCTCTAAAAATTTAAATTTTAGAGCAAAACTTACAATAACTATGGATTTATTTACAATTGTTACAGACCTGAAAAAACAGGATTTTTTGCAAGTGAATTTCAAACACTTATGATATTTTTCGATGCATTTTCTTTCCAGTTCTCTTGGACAAAAGTTGCAACGTCCTCTTTTTTTGGCATTCTGGGGAAGTGAGCCCAAGGGTCTTGTGTGCAAAAAATGCAATTCGGGAAAAATAAAACACAATAATAGCATTATTTTGAATAGAAAACTAGAAGAATAGAAGCCACAAAATGCCATTAAAAACAAATGGTTGATTAACAAGCTATATTAAATAGAAATTGCATTGGGGTCACATATGACCCCAAGGAACCCACGAGGATTAAGCAAAGATCTCGGATGAGGAATTTTCTGACCCTTTTGTAACCATCACCAAGCTTAAATTTCAAATCAAGTGACTATGGGGCAAATAGACAAAGTCATATGAAATTCCGACTGTGTTAGAAACGAACTAGTTAGAAATTCACATGTTGAACTGAAATCGAACATGAAAGTAATTGTTTCCGAGCAGAGTGAAAACTTGAATTGAAGGGCAGGGCAAGTGAATAAAGGTGATATGTGACAATTTTTTAACTTTCTAGAAAAAGCTTTCAAAAAAAATGTTGTGTTATTTTTTTAATGTATTTTTCTCAACTGGTAAAACGGGTTCATATTCTTAGTTACCAACCATTTCTGTGACTAAGGGGACATGATACTGATGGACTTATCCCCTTCATTCATGGTAAAAAGTTAGTTTCAAAAATTGTCACATATCACCTTTATCCACTTGCCCCCCACCCCCCTTCAATTACAAATTGCACTAGTATCATTTCTTCACAAAATGTAATAAAACATCAAACACAATGCGATTTCCCCTTTGGAAATGTATCAAGCTTCTTCTCAATTAAAAAGTATGCGTTAGACTTGCTTATTATCGAAATTATCTCGCAATTGTAATGAAAACCCCTTTCTGAGTGGGCAAAATTTTACGGAATGAAGGGTGGCCACTGGCCACTTAGAGGGGTTCCCTGTACTCAATGTCCCGCCAAATTTTGATCAGGTACTCGGTCAGTACGACATAGTTGTAAAAATTGAATATTGTTCAAGACAACGAATTTTTTAAAGAATTTACAATCCCTGTATTAATAAAACACAACTCAATAAATAAATTAAAAAAAGTCTCCAGTTCAATGAATAATTTTTTTTCTCCCCTTTTAAAGCAATTTCCAGCTGCAGTTTTGGAGTCGGTCCTTTTTTTTTTTTCCAAAAAATGTTTTTATTTTATTCTTTTTAATGTTAACGTATTTCAAAAATAGTATGAAGTTTTAATCGCGAAACTTCACCTTTTTTTTTATAAATGCTCCATAATAAATAAATAAATAAATAAAAAGGAAAAAAAGTATGAGCGCAAATAAAATTTTTAGCAATCCGCACTCAAAACTATCCTTTGCTGTTTTTAGGTGATTTATTTGTATGCTAATTCAATCAAAAGCATTTAAATATTAACGGTATCCAAAACTATTGTATAAATCACAAAATTACAAGTTACTTCTGATAGACTGTCTTCTTTCTAGGACCCGTTTTCTATTAGACATTAGAACAATCTTTGTGGATGAATTTCTTGATATATGTATCGGTAATATTAATGTAACTTTTTGTATTCGCAATGCACTTTTTTTTTGCATCAATATTTTCAAGATGTAGATGAGAATGGAACTTTTTAAGCTACTGATACCACCGTTCAGAAATCGGCAAAGAGAGTACTAAGTGCTTGGGTGTTTTCTTTTTTCTTTTATGAAGGTATTTCATACTTGTTTGACAGTTTTTAAATGTTTCGAAGAATTCTGAGCCAATTTCTGATGAAACAAGGCAATTTTTAGTAAATAGTTTCCTTCCGTTTGTTAAAAAAAAAAAAAAAAAAGTGAGAGAGAGAGAGAAAAGGAAATTTTTATACACTCAATCTAAGATGTTGTATTACGATATATTGTCTCTGTCAAAAGCTTGCTTTAGCTTGACAAAAAATAAAAGTGATTGGAATTTCATTCCAACACTATACACTGTCTACTGCCATATATAATATGCACATAGAAACGTTTGAATGCCTTTTGGAGCAATTTAAGTCAACCATAAAATGATCAAAAAAAATATGATAAGCATTTTGATCGTCCTCCTCCCCCCACACCTTTTCATGGCAATCTCCTTTATAGTTACTATAAGTTATTACTTATGCTAAAGGAGATTTCAGGAGTTTTCAACCCTTTTGTTTACATTTACCAGAGCTGCCATTGGGCATGTACTTCCAGGGAGGGGGGGGGGGTCGTGATATACTTCACTTTTGCCTGGTCTCGCATTCAAGATAAAAGCCAGCGACTTGAATTCACAAAGACGACAGAACTTACGGAGCATTTTTCAAAAGACCTGCGCAGTTTTAAACAGATCCGGTTTACCACTGCTGGTGCAACAAAATGGGGGAAAGCTCACTTATCTAAACGTTGGAAAAGACGAGTGGAAACTTTGAGAAAGGACGAAAGTCGTTGTATTCCTGCGCTCTATAAATGAGAAAACACCTGATACTTGAAAAAATGCGAAACGGCAGCATCGAAAAATCAGTTTTTCATTTATAAGAAGTAAAGGCGTAAAAGTGAATTTTACAGTTATTCCCAGGTAAGAAAATTGAAACTTGTTGTGTGCTCTTACTCTGTGTACTGTTCATAACGTGAAATTAAAATAGTAGTAAATTAAACGGTAATACAGGGCAAAAAAAAAAGGAATAAAAAAGCTGCATATAATAATTTTTACTTGATTTTAACAATTGTATATTTATGTATTGATTTTAACGACTTAATTTTTTTATAGTGTAAATCGAATTTTGTAGTTTAATTTGTAGTAATAGTAAACCGGCATTTGGAATATATTATGTCTATGTTTTATTAAAGAATAAAAGAGTTGTTTTTTAAAGTTGCACTCTGGCAGAGTGTAATGTGAATTTTTTTTACAGCTCTCTTTTGATCATAAACGTCCTAACAACACAATAAATTTTTAAATGTGCATCAATTTCAAGCTTTTTCTTAAATTTTGATACATGATATTAAACTGAAGGGGGAAAAAACTCTTTCCGAAAGCGAATTAAATTGGGAAGTGTGTAAATGGATGGGGGGGGGGAGACTATTAATGATAATAAATAAATGATAATAATTATTATCAAATAACTGAAATAAGCAAAATAATTAAATAATAATAGCTACAAAATAGTCAATAAAAGAATACCATTATTTTACTTCAATATTTAAGTGTTACTGTACACATAAAGGCATAAAGTATTATATTTTGTTTAACCACAAAGATGTTTATAAATTCTGTCAGGCAACTCATTAAAGTGATTTTTCATTGTTACTGCCGAATCTTTACTTTCCCCAAATTAAAAACTCTCGACTGTGCTTTAAATGAAAAAAATACAGTTGAGTCTCACAAAAGAAGCCCTTATAACTCGAAGATTTCTTTATCTCAAAGTTATCATTAGGTCCCAAATTTTTGAGAAGGCAAGGCCGTGGGACTTTAGACTATTAGACAGTTGTTTAATTTATGAAATGTTTGATATCGAATTAGAGCATATCAAATCTGTTTACATTTTTTGTTTCTGAAAAAGTAAATCTTAATATATAAATATTTTTTTAACACATCAGCTGTTTAGAGATTGTATGGATATCTCAACTAACATTAAAAAGTAGCCTAGTTTCATTTTTAAAGCCTACTTAAGAAAAAGAAAATGATAAATTAATGATTAATTAACAGTCGAATAAAAGAAAAAAAAAAAAAGTAAATTGAGACTGATGTTTCTCAGCACTAAAAATAAATAAGATATATTAGCGAGAAAAATTTATTAAATCGATCGTGCAAAAAAAGCTATACCTTTTTTTGATTTTCAAATAATCGCTTTAACACTTATAAATGTACATTGGAAAGTATGTATTGAACCTTAGTGAGTTGAATAAGAATCAGTGCAGGGAGCATCCACAGCTGGGGGGGGGGGGGGGCAACGCCCCTCTCCCGAAACCCGAAATGTTTTGTAATGAACAACGGAAAAAAGTTTTCTATTTAAAAATTTCAAATGGTAAAAAAGGAAAAAAAAAATGCAGTTTTTCTTCTCAATTTTGTGACTATTAACCGAGTGAAAATTTAAAGTGCCAGAAAAAAAAAAAAAAAAAAAAGACAGTTCAGATTATTATTATTTGCAAAAGATGCTTGAAAACAAGACTCTTTTGCGCTTCCTGCCATCTTTCCCAAATCAATTCAGGCTTAAGGCAAAGCTACTTGTCAGTTTTGTCGGCCGGCCCAGCTCCCCCATAAATGTTATAAAACTTACACCACTCCAGAAACCCCAGACCAGCCTAAAATTATGAATATTCCTCTCTACTTAAAAGAGTTCATTGCGTCTCCCTTGATACCCCGGCCCCAATAAAAGTCAGTCTGAAACATTAACAAGAAAAACAAACACACAAGAAATAAAATGGGGGGGGGGGGGGATCAGCAAGAAAAAAACTCATTATTCACAAAAATGTATGTTTGTTTGGGCAATGTGCGAATTTTGCCCTCTTCGAATTTTACACAGCCTTGATAAGAATGGAATGATGGACATTGGACACTGCTACAAAATAAAATTTCGGGGCTATGAAGGAGTGGGATGAACATTATTATTGGTGGAATTAAAAAAAAAAAAAAATAATAAGGCCAAGCTTTGTAATGGGTCCTTCTGTTTTACTACCAGGACAAGATGGGTTTTCAACATCAACATTCCCTTTTTTTGAATCATATTACCACCACTGACCATACTTCATTTTAAATTACTAAGAATGGGAAAAAACGGAAAAAAAAACCTCCATCTTTTCTCCTGAAAAGTAAGATAAACATCACAAAAAAGGGGAATGAAATATCTCGGGTATCGGAGGAAATTGAACCCACGTTGTCCTTCTCTGCTCTCATTCGGCAGCTTCAAGAACTGCGTTCTCCACTGCTCGACTACGGACTACGGAGCCCTCTCCACTTCCTTTTAAATAAGAATTTTTTGAACGAATAGTTTAAAAAAAATATAAAATGAAGGGTGAAATAACTTAAAAAGTATAATGATACAAAAAGTATTTTCATATATTCATATTTCAAACTCAATAAAATAAATAAAAATAACAGTTAAAGAAAGAAAAAAAAAACTAACTGTATTTGTAATTCTTATGGTGCCATGTGAGTAGCAGACGAAAAACAAACATTTAAATTCTTGCGCTTTCATTCAAAAAATCAGTTTTTAAAAGTAATTATTTTTAATTGAAGGTACGGGAGTCATTTTATACTTGACAGAGCAAGGGTTTTTTAATTTTATATCATTAGGAAAGCAATTATTTAAGAGAGAGAACTTACTTTTTAAAAGTTGTTAATATAGTCGCTTATAGTGGGCTTTATTAAGTGAATACTTTTTTTTGTCGTTTGTCCTTTTTTTGTACGTTGTGTAATTTATTGCGATTTGCCGTAGATTCTAAAGGGAGCTTCAATGTGATTCAAAACTTCAGGCATCGAATTCGGTGGTTAAGGTTGGAAGTACATGCATTAAACGAATTTTTTTTTGACACAGAATGTGATTAACGACCTCTTATTTCTATCACTGTTTCGAATGTTAATGCTTTCTTTGAATAAGTGCAAAATGTTCTGAATAAATGATTAATTCAACAAAGTTTCTGTTAGTTTTTGGAGCATTCAAAAGTTTGCAACTGATATGATCTTTTTTTTTTTATGGCCTATAATTAAAGTAAAAATGAGTGACTTATACATTTCATATCGTGGAAAATTTTCATTTGAAATGTATCTTAATTCACATTCAGGCATAATTTTTGTATATGTAAGTTATTATATATCAATACATTGCATTGTTTTGAATAAAAAATTGCTGTTTTGTATAAAATTTTGCATCATATTGTATGAATTTTAATTTTATTAAGTGAAATTCTGTTTTTAAAATTGTTATTTAATTAATTATTATCAATAAATTTTCTATAAATGCTTTTTGTTTTAGATAAACTATGAAATGAACTTCGTTCTGACACTTGTTAGTTTCATGTTTTTAAACATTTTTGTTTGTCATGAGCTCCCTAAATGCTGTTTTGCTCCAGCTCAATATCCTGATGTTCAGAATATTGTTGAATGCATATTAAATTGTTCTCAATCCACTGAGGTAAGGAGATTTTTCTTATGAATTTCTATTTATTTTTTTACTTATTTTCATCTCTAAACCTTTTTTTTTATTTTTTAAATCTAGATCTTAAATATTTATTTCAATTATTTTTTTAAAGTTAAGACTTTGCTTTCTTTCTGTAAATGCTAGTATTTTGCTCAATATCTATTACCGCCTTCAGAAGTATCAAAATGTTTGACATTTGAAAGATTGGATTTTTAGATTATTCACAATTACAAATGCTATGTTTGGTTGCAAAAAAGTTTTAACAGAAATAAAAAATTGAAACAGTGATTTATTATTCTAGTAGTAGTGTTTCCGCTAAACAGAAAAGGTTCAGTGTGCTTACCTAATAAAAGATCACACTTCTATTCACATAAAAGGGCTTATTGAAATAAAAATCCTTATTTAAAAAACCAGTAAATATTACATGGAAATCTTCAAATCAGAAATTAAGTTTTATGTTTTTTTATAATTTAACGTCTTATTATTACTATTCCCATGTCATTCTAGTGGACATAGAAATAAGCAATTGATGTTTCAATCTCATGCCAGTGGGAACTTTAATCCTTTGAGAAAGAGGATTTGCTTTTGTAATCAGGTAGGGTGGGTCGGGGTAATTTGGGTAATCGGGGGAATTTGGGTATAAATTACATTTTATTGAATAAAATGAAAAATAATCATTTGAGATACCTACAAAAATTCACAGTTATAAACATCCTCCATACCTATGAGAATATACTGAAAAAATATTTCCTACACTTTTATTGAAATTGATAAAAAATAAATTAAACTTTTTGAAGATGGCAGTATAATGCGAACCAACTACTTCCAAATAGTGTTGTGAATGAACATGTGACTCTATGTTTTTCAAATTCAGTTATGTATACATTACATATGTCTACTCTAATTTGTCATTAAATTGAAAAATTTAACACTATTAGTTTTCATGTAATTAATGATTTAAAAACACGGGGTAATTTGGGTATACCGTTCATTTACCAATCAGAAGAACAAATGATTATTTTAATGAACTACAAAAGCAAAAAAGAAGCCCACTATTGTGCCTAAAGCTAGATTCAAAGAACTTTCAGAGAAACCTGTTAAAATAAAGAAAAAATCTACAAAAACTATCAAGATGAGTCAGTTCGAGAAAACAAAAGTAAAAAGTGAAGATAACCTTTCCCAGCCTTCTACAAGTCATGTAGGATCATGGGTTTCAGTAATCTATTTGAGTGAATGCGGGAAAACTCAAAAAGAATTCAAGGGGCAAATAATTGCCCAAGACCCTAAAAGTCCAGAATGTTATAGCGTTAAATTTTTAAGGCAATGTGAAGGTGACAGTCAACGTTACATTTTCCCGGACGAGGATGATGTTGAATGGGTTTAGTTGGGACATATTTCAGATACATTTCCTGTTCCAGACTATAATGGAAGATTTTTTAAATTTGCTTGAATGTTCTCTCACAAAAAACTACTGCCCATTCCATAATTGATTAGTCATTTTGTGCAATTTTTTGTATATAACCTTGAATTTGTTTTATTTGTAACCTGGAATTTTTTTATTTGTAACCTACAATTTGTCTTAATACTCATAAAAATTAGTATTTATACTATCTCATTATTTATATTATACCTACATTCAACATAAGTTTGAAAAAATTAAGTGGGGTAGTTGTTAAAAACCAGGCTTTGCTCTCTAACCATTACTATACCCAAATTCCCCCGTCCACGGGGTAATTTAGGTATAGTGAAACTTAATTAGCCATTAATACACAAATGCATCTATTAACTTGAAATTTGTGAAAAACTGTTCTAGAAAGTCACAATGCTAAGATGAAACAAGAAAAAGAAAAAAAATATATATATAATTTTTTTTTACCGGACTGGAAAGCTCAAAGTAGGTCATTTTTATACCCCAATTTCCCCGACCCACCCTATTGTTTTCAACTTCAAAGGGGAAAGAAGAGAGTATTGTGAAAGAATGCAGGATTCATCAAAATTAGTTTTAAAAGGGACAGGGTGCAGTGCTTTCCTGAAAATGTCTGGGTGAAACACTACTAGTACTGTACATAGCTGTGCTGTCTGTATTGAAATTTTAAAATGTTTCTAGTATAAGAAGTTATTTTTCAAAAGAAAAATGAACAGGGTTAACAGAGTTTTACATGAAAGAGCTTACCACAAAGATAATCTTGACATTTTTTGCAATATACATTTTAAAAATGGAGATGATACAGTATGTATTTACTGGTATAGTAATCTGTAATAGAATAGTGCGTTATGGTAGTTTTTTTATTCACATTAAAAATAAATTAAATTTTATGAACTTCACACTATGTCATTCCTGTAAGTAGATCTCAATCTTTTACGTAAATCACATTTTATCCTGCTGTAGTTAACAAGACATATCAGTATTTTAGTTGCGGGTGGTTTAGGTTTAGGACTTTATGAAATTTGATTATGTTGAAAACGTGCTGGTAAATTGTCAATATTTTTTTCTGATTCAATTAATCAAACTAATTGATTTGAATGAAATAAAAGTAACAAATGCTTATTAAAAGTATATTTTTAGAGAAACAAACAACTTAGGACTGATCTGCATAATAATAATAGTGGCTACACTGAAACCTAAGCTTAATGTTGCTATTCTGATTATCAATCATGAGCTCATTTGATTTCTAACGTGATTGATTTGCCTGTTTTGCAGGAAAAAACTGCTTTCTGTGCCTCTTGCTTGATTCTGGAATCTGATGATGAAATACCACAAAGTATGTAAGGATTTTAAAACTCTCTATATCTATTTATTTCTATAAAAGAATTATATTAATTTGTACAATTAGAAGAAAGGGGAAAAAAACTATCCCCCGCAGAAAAAAAATTGATTAAAATATGCATTACAGTTAAAATAAAACGGAAATTTCACCTCCCTCCCCTAAAGAAAGAAGAATACCATTAAAGTTTATACACATTTAGAAAACAGCAGAACCCGCCCTCCTCCTCCTCAAAAAAAAAAAAAAATAAATAAATAATATAAAATATTCAGATTCACCCCTTTTTGAATTAATGATCAGCCAAAAGTTTGCCCCACATTCCTTTCCCTTTCATGAATCATTGTGCACAAGTAATCATTAAAAATTCTACTGCTGGAATCTCTGTTCATATTCTCTGTTCGATAACATTTCTTAAGCTCTCCTCTAAGATATATATTAACCTATGCTATTGACCCCTCTCGGAATAAGTCGCGCTCTCTCTTTAAAACCTATAATTTTACTTTAAATGTGTACATAGTACGCATTTCACAAGACACTATTAATATTTATACTCTTTGAACAGAATTTGAGATTTAAAGACAATTAGTACATTTCTTCCATCTAATTCTGTTAAAAGTAAATACATTCTTTACCGTGGATTATATTTTCATAGACTGTATGACTTTCTCTTCTGTATTCTCGTTTTTTTTTTCTTTTTTGTGGAAACATATTATTAAAGTGTAAAATTGTAATTACACATTCAGTTTTTTATAACTTACATCACTCCATTGTTCATAATTGATATATTTTTCAGTCTTAAAAACGGTTATGTTTGAAAACTTTTAAAATTTTCTTCATAAAATTATCTTTTATTGCCATTGAAAAAATATTTCTGAGATTTTTACTTCAATTATTCTTTTAAAGATTCACCAGTTATGAATTTTTCGAGGCCTCAAATTGTTTGCCAAGAACTACTTTACAGCAAGAAGAAGACTTATGGCAAACTTTTCTTATCCTGGGAATTTAGAAGCACTTCTGACTTACCCGTTGCTTTTTTGATTGAATTTAATAATTCTACAGCTAATGGGGCCTGGTATTTTATTGGAATGGTAATTTAAATGTTAAATCTTATCACTGATGTGTTTTTATGAGTTTGTAACGTTTGTTACATATTTTGTTCGTTACTATTGATGTCAAAAAATAACTTGTATGTGCTTAACTAAATCCACAAACAATGCCAACAATTATATGAGACATTTTTTATTTTTACTACATTGCTTTTCTTTCTTTTTAACAACAACGTTGCCACATATCATTAATTAAACTTTTAAAACGAAGATAATAAAAATATATATAGAGCTGCAACAAGTTCAATTGTGATGTCAAGAAGTAGTATCATCATGAATACTTTTTTCAGCTTGTAACTTACATTTGAATTTTTTGAAATTTTAAAATACCAAACTTTTATATTTTAATCAATGATTGTTTAAAAAAATCTGATTGAAATCAGAATTTATGTTAGTAATTTTAATTACTTAATTTAAATTAGGTATACTCTTACTGTAAAATGTTTACCTTTTTATAGAAAATGAACAGGACAGAAGTACTGTTTATTTCTTTGATTGTATCTTTGTTTCCAATGTACCATTTACGTTTGAAAAATTATAGTTGAAGTAGGTAAGTTTCACTACGCTTACTTCAGGTTATTAAGCTATTCTATGATATTTCTAAAGCTATTATCTGCTAAAGAGCTTTAATTTCTTAAATGAATTTTCTTAGCAAATGTGTGCCTTTATGACCTGAATAAAATTGAACCTGTTATTGTACAAATAATTTATGAACAATAAAAGTTCAATGTACAACATGGGTGGATTTATGGGGGCCATGCCCCTTCCCTCCCCCCTAGAAAATTTGGGATGACTTTTAATTATAGCAGCATATTTGCTAAAATTTTGAAAAAAAAAAAAAAAAAGAATTTCTGAAAATTTCAGAATGATTTTTCTGATAGGAGAAGCACAACCATTCATTAAACATAAATGACAAGGCGCACTGGAAGAAAAAACAGAAGCTAGGGGGTGGGGGGTGATACCACTTGTAATGGTGATGCCCTTGTAATTTTTATAAAATTTTTTCTTAAGTTGGGGGCCCTGCAAAAAATTTTCGCCCTGGGCCCCGTGAGACCTAGAGCCGCCACTGTTTGCAATTGTAGTAAAAATTAGAAAAGAAGCAGCTATTAGCCAAAATTCTTGCACTCATATATTGATTTTTCAGTTTACCATATATCTATGTTGAATTGAAAAAAGAAAAAACAATTTTTATAAATATATGAAAAGTAACACATAATACAATTTACTATTAATAAAATAGAAACATAATCACAACTTTTCAACAAAAATTTTAGCAATTCTTCATTAAAAACATCAGCCCCTGTTAACATTGCTATAAAGAAACATATAAAGATGGTGTTTTTTTTTTTTTTGTAATACTTTTACGCTGTAATTTTGTGCATTTTAAAAGTAGGATCAATGTTGCAGCCGCATGAAAATGCTTCATGACCATCTCTGGATTTATGACCCAAAGATTTTTTGATATTTTTTGTTCTGTGTTTATCATTCATTATGAGAGGTGTTTGTAAAGTAACGTATGACTTGCCTATGTTGAGAAGCTTTGGTGAATTTAATTGTGTAATTTCATTTTTATGCATGGTTTGGAATATTCTGGGAAATGAAACCATGTTAAATGTCCTTGCTTGAAGAACTTATCACATTGTCTTTCCTCATACCATTTCCTTCATTTTTATCTTACATCAACAGCCTATATAAACTCCCTCATTTATCAAGTTGAAGTACGCTGTTTTGAATTTTTGCATATCTTGTTATGGCGAGGTATTGACATTTATTGGCCAATGATATTGCCACACCAATTGATGTAATACTTGCAATGTATTTTAATCTTTCTCTTTGCCATTTCATGTTAACAAGATGTTTATAAACTCTGGACTTTAATACAATCAAGCCTCAATAACTTGAAGTTTTATAACTTGAATATTCTTTTATCTTAACCTTGGGACTTCAAGTTATTGAGACTCGACTGTACTTTGTTATTCAGGCCAAAATTTTACTGCATTTGAAGTCTTTACACATACACTTACGTATACATACAGTATTTCTTAGATAAATTCTTGAATTTTCTTTTTTAGACCAATGAAACTACAGCAAAAATTACAAATTTAGCAGTTCAAGTGAAGTATCAATTTCGAGTCACTCCTGTTGCAGTATTTAATAAAAAATATGAAGCATTATTATCTGACTGGATTTTAATATTAGGTAAATATAATTCACATAAAAATAATTTCATATTATGCACACTCTTTAACTAATTTAAATGATTAAATAAATTGTAGTACTTATTTTCTTACATAGTTTGTTAAAACTAATTTTTTTTTTAAATATTTTCTTTTCATTTGCTAGTCATAAAATGATTCAATAAAGAGTTTTTCCATTGTATACCAGTCATGGAGTCCTTTGATGCAGAGGCCAATTCATGAGCCATTTTGGATCTTTTATATCTTTTTATGATATCGCTTTTTAGCAATGTTTTACAGCAAGCTGATTTTTTTCCGAATAGAATTCTTAGTTGAAAAAATAAAAGCATTTTTTATGTTATCGTTTTATGTAATGATATGTTCTTTAAAATGCTCTACAGATTTTTGCTAAATAAATTGCAGTAATTAGAGAATTTTGTGTAAGTGAAAGAAAGCCAATTTACATCAGTAATAAATATTCTTTTTCAAGTTATAAAGTTGCAATTGTGTCACAGAGGGATGAGAGATGAACTAAAGATCAGGAAGTAAGAACAAGCAAGCAGTTAAAATTTTACTGCTTGCTTGTTCTCGTTAATCCTACCTATTACATTCTGTGGCAGAACTATAATTTTGTTTTTATAATACAGTTTTTTTAATTTTATAATTAATTAAAAACTAATGCATACTATGTCAATAATGTATATTTATCTCAATAGAACTATTTTTCCTGCTTTTTACGTAAATCTATATTTTTTCCCCAGATGGTAAAAAAAGCATCAGTGCACCCAGCGAAATTAGAGCTACTAATTTTGATCTTACCCAAAATCTGATTGCTGCCACAATTGAATGGAGTGCATCTAAAGGTATTATTTCACTCATTTACTAGCAATTCATTTTCTTTCGTTCATTAATTATTTACTTTAAACATTGTGCATGTACATAGTGGGATGAAGAAAAAAAAAAAAGCAGTGTGCAGCAATCTTAAAAAGTGTAAGACGTTTGAGGCCCCTTGAAAACCCCTTGTCAAAAGTTTTTTTTTTTTTTAGCTTGCAAGAAATCAAGATATTTCAGCTGTTTTCTAGAATTAGTTTGTTTCTCTCTTTTTGAACCAGATTAGTAATTAAAATATAATACTTGTCCTGCTCTCTCCAAAAACATGCAGGGAACTAGTCCAATTTAGGATTTGGTTTGAGAGAGCTTTGAAAAGTTGCTCATCTTGAAATTTTTGTCTGTAAGTCTATTTTGTTTCTTAAAAACAATGTCATTTTATCAGGTCTGTTTTTAAGATTTTTGAATGGAAAATAGTATATATACATGTAAAGTTCAACAATAGCTATCCAAAAATGTGTGACCATATTGTAATTCCACCACAAACACGTACAAAACACTATTTTTTTAAATACAAGAAAACTTTATAGGAAGTTGATACTTCATACATAATGGTGCCTGAGTTAAAAGTTTAAAATATATGAAAGAAAATGATTAATTAAAGACAAAATTGATTGCACTGAAAAAATACTTTAAAACTTGATCTTTTGTATCAACCACTGGTTTTAATGAATTTGGAAAAAAAAAGTTTTAATGCGATTCATTACTTTAGGCATCAAATTTGGCGCCTAAGGCTGGAAATCTCAGTGTGAAATTAAACTTCTTGTTCGCAAAGTGTGACTAACAACCACTTATTTCTAACACTGAATAGTGATTTATATTTCAGTATATAAAAATTAAAAGCCAAAGTTTAATTGAGTGCAAAATGTGTACAAAAAGTCTCATTTCTGCAAATGGTTTAAGGATAAAGCTAAGTAAAGAAATTAATAGGTTGATGGTTAAACTTGTATGGTGATGTGTTATGTTTTCAAGATGTTGACAGGAGTTTAGGTTAAATAAATTTTATCATTGTATTTTTTCAGAGAGACCATGCTCATATCAACTCTACTGGTTACCATCCCTTGGTGGTGAATACTTTGAACAAAAGACAGTTACTTTGGTATGGTTTTGTTTCCTTTTTCAGACAGAATAATATAATAACAATTGCTTTGTACTAAATTATAAACATTGATATCATTTTTGCTTTTAATTAAATCTTGATTATTTATCTGATCCCTGAAACATTCAGGACTGTTAAGAGCCAAGAAGTGTCTTTTGTTATTTTGGTCGCTGCTCCTCTCCCCCATAATACTTGTAAGTTGTATACTACTCCAGTTGCGACCCAAGGGCTGGATTCCTAGCTCTCGATTAGGCTGACATAGCCTCTTCTCAGCCCCATAACCCCATAATTATATCATCATGTGAAATAATAGCTATTTTATTAAATTGTTGTGCATTATTAATTATTGCAAAAAATAATTGTTATGAAAAAGTTATTGTGATGAAAAAAATCAGCAAAAGTTTCAGAAATGGGCACATGGTTGAAAAGAATACAACATTTTTTTTTTCTCTGAACCATCAAAATGAAGAATAACAGTAAACTCATTTGATCACTCTTAAACATTTAAAACAAAAATTCTTAGGAGATTTTGCCTTAATGTTTTTATATTTAACTAAAAATAATCTACATTTACTCTTTTATAATAACAGTGTATGCTGATATTTTCTTTTAGCCTGGTGATAGCTTATCTACTGTTTTACCTGGACTAAATTTTGAGACAAATTATACTATTAAAATATCCCCTTACGAAGGACGTGAACTAAGAAGAGTTTTTCCAGCTCAAGCATGGTTCATTACCCCTTCTTGCTTATCCATCACAAATGGAAATTTTTCCTTGTGTGGTGAGTATTTGTTACAATTTAATTAACATTTTTTTAATGTAGAATTTTTTGTGAAGTTGTGTAGTTTCAAAAAAGCAGAAAAGAATCAACAGAAGAAAAAAATCTTATTTTTTTCGACTGGTTTGAAAAGTTATAGCTCAGCTGCTATTCTTGAAAAGAACTTATAAAAAAAAAAAAAGAAAAAGGAAAGTATTGATTTTAGTAAAGCAACTGCACAGTATACAGGAAAGAAAAATATCTAAAAAATATTCAGCTTAAGCATTTATGATTTATATGGCCGTTAAATCATTTCTGATAATATCAATTATTTTTCTCTTTTTTAAACCTTGTCATCCTTGTCATATTTTTTCAGTTTTTTTTTAATTTTTCCTTTTTTTCTTTTTTTTAACTTTACTAGTTTCCATCAAGTATCAGAACCCCTTTTCAATTTTTCAATTTAATAAAAGTATTTAAAACTCAAAATATATCGCTGCATGTTTTGAGAAAAATAAAATGACTGAAAGTATATTACAATATTCCAATAATCTGAACCTATAATATTCCATTTATAGACTTTTATATTTAGGAAAACAAAATCAAATTTGTATTAAAGGTTGATTAGTAATATTAATTTTAAAATAGTCAAATAAGTAAAGTCAATTTTCATTTGAAAATATTTGAACTTTATAATAATGCAAATTAAAGGTTGTTTTATTTTATTGACGACCATCAGCTGAATGTTACATTCCAGTATTCTACATTTGCTTCATATGCTAACAAGCAGCTTATATGCGAATTGTACAACCAAAACTACTTTTAAATTTTTTTTTCTAGCTCCTGGCCCACCATTAAACATTACTGTATTTTGGTCCCCAACTGCATTGGAAGCTGTTCTTGTGTGGTTGCCCCCACAGTTTTCTTCAGTGAGCAATGAAGTTAGCAATTACTACTTGACAATCGCTGAAGTTTCAGAACAATTCGAAAGCATAATGCAGTATAGGGACCATATTATTTTAGAAAAGGTAAGCAGACTCATTTTGAACCAATTATAAGTTTAATTGTTACGTATCATGTTATATACCGAGGGAGAACTTTAATATAGTATACCCAATACTTTTCATTTTACCTTTAAATCTGATAAATGTGTAGCTATTATATTTTAACACTAGTTTTGTTGTTTTAATTTTTCTTTAATGTGGTAGAACATTTCCAACAATTTATCAGCCTCTTTCAACTTTATTTGTAATGTGAAACAAAGCTCTTGAATGGTTTTTTTATTTACTGTAAATCTGACTGTTCTAACTTGATTCAAGCAGACAGATAGGTACACAAGGATTTTAATAGTATTTATTGTTTTAAGGAAGAAGATTTTGTGTCCATAACTTCATAGAAAATTTCTTGGTGTGTGCAAACTTCACTTTTGAGCCATACTTATTGTTTCACAAACTGAGAAACTGTCAATAAAGAATATTGTACCTATTGCTTTAGGTACTGACAAACTGTCAATAAAGAATATTGTACCTATTGCTTTAGATACTGACAAACTGTCAATAAAGAATTTGTTTTGAGAAATGAGGTTTTTTTCAGTTTGTGTGTTGAAATGCTCCAGAAAGGATTTGAATGTGTGGCCAGAAAAAATGCATGGATTTGTTCAAGTATTTTGAGAAAAAAGTAAACTAATGTGACAGCTTCTGTTCCATATTTACCTAACTTAGGTGTACTGAACTTTTTTTGGCATAACTTGTGGATTTTTCTAACAGATCAGTCTTTATGGATGGACCTTTCTGATGGTGCAGATGATTTTCCTTTTATGGTAGCATCATACCACTATAAAAAGCAAAATGTCTATGCTGTGTCACAAAATACTCAATTATTCTTAAAAGCAACCATGTAATTTTTTCAGCAATATAAAAGATTTAAAAATTAAAAAATAAATGTCTAAACGCCTTACCATTTGCATATTTTGATCATGACTATAGAGTTATTTGTTACTTATTTATCTTAACAGATTTTGCTGCAGTATTGTTATTCTCATTTTCAGAATTCTTCATTTTTAACGCTGACTGATTTACAACCATATGGACTTTATATGTTTGAATTAAGAGCAATTAGTCCTGGCGGTACAGGTCCACCTGCAGTAACTGAACTCAACACAAAAAGTATTCAACACAGTTTCAATATTTATTTTCTCATTTATATATTAGTGTAGTGTTACTTTCTATCTTTGCTTTTTTGATTTCTGCGCTTGCAATATGTTTGATTTTCCTAATATCTACCAATGTCATTATGCTCGAAGAAAATTTCATTATGGTTTTAATTTTTACTTTATCACACCATTATACATATGTATCACTGTTTATCCAAATTATGAAAGTACACTTTTGATCCATTCTAGCCTATTTCTCAAGAGCAAAATAAATTGTTTTTTTGAAAAAGCATATCAAATTTTATTAGAACGCTAGAGACTGTTTATAATAATTACTTGTCTGAAGGAGAGCATTAAAAAAAAAAAAAAAATTGTAATTATGTTATCATGTATTTCATGGATATCATTTATGCAAATATTATTTCATAAACCTTAAGAAGGCTTACAACTTTGTGCATGTGTTGTATTGCAGTTAAATTATTTACTTTAAAAGTACTGTATGCATATTAAAGCTGGGAGCAGTATTTTTTGAAATAGTAGTATTAATTATTTTTGTTCCATTATTTTGTTAATTTCATTCCATGTTACTTCAAATTAATTATGTTAAAAAAATATTAATCAATATGATTATTTTATAAACCATATTTTATTTCTTTACAGCTGTAAGAATCTATACTTTACATTTTGATGAAATACCTTGGCATTACATTATACCCAGTGGCATATGTTTACTGTTTGTTTTGACAACTGCTGCCATCCTTCAGCTTATTCAGTCTCGCCGAAAAGCAAAAGACTTGGTATTTTCTTTGTGTATTTTTTCTTGCTTCTCATTTTACTGGAATGTTTGTGTGCAATTTCAGATGCTCAATAAGTTTGTTGTAATTTTTTTAAATGCAAAAAATGTTGGAAAATTATCTTTATCACTCAATAGTTAATAGTTAGTCATTTTTCTGCAATTTAAATATTTTTCCTTTCTGTTTGTATTCTTTTCTTCCTGAAGTATTATCTACTGAAGACTATTGAAGACTTTTTAAAATTAATATTTTTCAATGGTCGGCAGATATATCCTAATGGACTCGCTGATGTTCCTGATCATTTACTACCTTCTTTGGTGCCTTCAAACAAAATTGAGCTCAAAGATATCTTAGGGCATGGCGCATTTGGTGTTGTTCACAAAGGAATATATGCTCATAAAAAGTTCAAGGAAGAAGTTGCAGTTAAGACATTCCCAGGTATTCATCTTTTTGATATATTTTTCTTATTGACTTGAATTAACGTAGCTTTATTTATACTGTAGCTTAATACTTTCTTGTTGTTATTTTAGTGTTGATAGTCATTTTATTTCAGACAACATGTGGATAAGGACAGCTATATTTGTTTGATGCTATCAATAAACATCAATGTTTCCACCATCAGTGTTTTAAGGTTTGGGTTTTTCTAGCTCATTCCTTGAGAAAATACAGACGTCATTGGAATAAGAACACAAAATAAAGGATGCTCTAGTAAAGAGTATTGGGCAAATTATACTAACTTGGATTTTGTTTTCGGAGTTGTTATAACTAATTAATATTTTTATAAATTTCATACATACACATTAAAAAGTATTGAAATGTAATGTGTAATTAGTTAATGTAATGCTTGCTATTCAAATTTAATGTATTTTATATTGTATGTACATTCATGTTTGTGAGCAGCAAATTGATTTATTTGTCAATTGAGACAATAAATAAAGGCAGTTTAATTCATTAAGACTTTGTAATTTAGCTTATTTAGTCTTTGTAAGTTAAGGTATTTTAATGAAATGAAACCTGTTGAACAACTTGTAATGAATAAAATTATTTAATGTTTAATGTGGAAACATGGCTTTTGAACATATTTAAAAAATATATGAACTTTAAGTTTAGTTTTTTTTGCCATCCTAATAAGTCAATTTAAAAATAAAACATTGCTTGCTAATTATGTTTTTTATCAAGTTCAGTTCTTTTTCTTATCTAGTTTGAATCTTGTTAGCCTCCTCTTGAAACAGGCATGAATAATTCTCTAAACATACATAGTATTAGTACAAAAAATATCTATTGATCCATTTTATCATATGATTTAGTTATGAAAATAAACAAACTGTTAATAAGTACATCAATTGCCATTAAAATTCATCTCTCTTGTAAAAATCATGTTTGACTTTTGAAGGATTTTTGCTGTGAATATTATTTGTGTTAAGTGATACATAGGTTATTAAAAATATTTGTAAATGTTAAGTACTTTCGTAAAATTTATAAACTTTCTTTTTTATTTCTTAAGTATTGACAAAATTGCAGGTTGTTTGGGACAAATCTGCTGTGAAACTGAATACGTAATTTTATTTATTTATAGCTTCTTTTTTTCAATGCAAAAAAGTGTAACATTCAGTGCCGGATTTATGGTGAGGGGGAAGGGACAAGTCAGCACCTTTGTCCGTATCAACTTCTATGGGGTTGACAATTTCACCCTATTTCTGTTTTTTTTTTCATTGTAACTCAATGTAAAAACCCTAATGAAGATGTGTAAAGACAGCAGTTTCAAGGTTTGCTGTTTCTTGAGGAAAATCAAAGATGTGGCGATGGAAAAGTGTATATAATGTTCGTTAGAATCTGGGCCAAGGAATAATGAATTTACGGTCTAGTACGCATAAAATTAATTAATGAAATGGATTATTTATGTCGAAATATATAATTTATCTTTTGAATATTCTTTAATAAAATATTATATGAAGAAATGTTTTTTACTTTTTTATTAGCTGAAACTTCAACTAGAAAAAGACTGCTGAATGAAATTGACATCTTGCGATTGATTGGCCGCCATGATCATGTGGTTTCTTTGGTCGGGTTTACTTTAAATATCGATAAAATGTATCTGATATTAGAGTTCTGTGCTTTGGGAGATCTACAGTCATATCTCCCCAGATTCAAAAAGGTAAGTTTTAAAAAAAAAAACTGTAATGCATGACATTGACAAAAAAAATGCATTTATAAAAGAGTATTCAAATGGAAGTTAAATATTTTATGAGAAAAATATCGTACAGAAAGAATTATTTTGTTTAAAGATTTCAATTTTCAATGCGTCATTGTTTGGTTTGAAATATCAGTAAATTTCTATGTTTATCTTTGGTAAGAAAGTTAATACTTCTGATAAGTATTAATGTTGCATAATTTTTAGTGTTCTATACAATTTTAATGTTCAAATTTCTTTCCAAATAGGAATGCCTGTTTAGAATATTTATTGCTTGTTGTTCAATTCTGTGTTTATCGTTAGTTATGTACTGTCGGCTGCGCTTAATCGGGTAACGGATAAACGGATACCCCGCTTATACGAATAAAATATCTTGGAACCGAATATTTCCCATGCCATAGTTACAATGTTAAAGATCCCCCCTTAATCAAATACCCCTCTTAATCGAATAATATTTCTTTGAACCGACAGTATGTGCATTTCTTACTAGTATTGCTGTTTGTCTTTCAAGTACAGTGCACACTTTCTGAACCCTTTCTCACATTTTATTACCATTTTTAGTTTCATGCTATAGTTTTATACTACAGACAATACTCTTAAAAAATTTTCCTTTATATTTGTGTATCATTTTATTAAGTATTATTGCACAATATTTCTTAAAATAAAATTTCATAGTTTTTAAAATATCATTTCATGCCTGTAAAGATAAGTTAGTAGTTCACTGTTCTTGAAAAATATGTTATCTATGTAAAGACAATTTTGTTCGCAATGCTTAATAAATATGATGTTATGCATGTAAAGATAATTTTGGGCTTGAGTGTATTATGTTGCAGCACAGACATGTTTTATCCTTCCACCTGTACTGAAAGTATCTCCATATTTTGATCCTTCCTGTATTATTTAGACAAACCTTAATCTTTTGAAGCCCAAATAATCTGAATTAAAGATGGAATATCTATTTATTTTTCTGAGTAATGGCTGGGCAAATATTGATGTAGGCTCTTCTCTAAGTAATTAGGTCTTTTCCTTTTGGTAGTAGTTTTGTTTCAATAGTTAAAAAATAATAACCCAATATTGTTAATTCTAGTTGAAACATTTGCAAGTTGGAAAAAACTTCACCATAACTATGTAATGCTTCCATATTCAAGAGTAGCCATGTAACTTGACGAAAGATTAAAATATATGCCCATTTTGCTTTTTTTTGTCTTAATTCACTGTTTAGCATCCGTGTTTGTTGTAAAGAAAAGGGCTACAAAAGTAGGATTAATGAATGATTGATTAGATTCATATTAAAACATCAAAATAATTATGTAATTTTAAGCAGATGTTTGAATAGTTTTAAATTTATATTTTGAATGTGATTATGATATTGTGAGGTACGTTTGTTTTATTTATGTGTTTATAATATTTGTTTCGCGAGACATGAATATAAAGGTTTTATATCTTTGTTCCAAGCTCTGACAGTAAATTTTCGTTCAGCATGAGATTCAAATAAGCTCCCATTTTAGTACTTCATTATAATTTAATGCACAGGAAAGGAAGAGAGACAAAACCTTTACTTTTGCAGATTTATATCGCTATCTTAGTGTATTTTATGTATTGTTTTTATATGCTCAAATATTGCTGTGCTGATGCATTTGTCTTTTTCTAGCTTTTGATTGATGTAAAATGTCAGCAAAGAATAAGTGGATCTATCAGTAAGTGTTTTAAAATGTGAATTTTTTTTTTACGCAATTGTACTTTTTCAAGACAAAGTAGTACTTTTTCGAGAAATATAGAATAAGTTATGCTTACTTTTAGACTGATAACCATTTTTCAATGTGTTCTCCTATTCAATTTTCATTGCAAATTTATACTTAAATTTTCAATGTACACTATGTGTTGTTAGCACAGTAGAACCTTAGAAATCCAAACTATTGAGATTCGAAATTGCGGAATAATCTGAACAGCTCATAAAGTGAAGGCCTAAAACTAAATTTGATGAAGGGAAAAATCAATGGCTGATTCTGAGACTTAAGTTAATTTCTTAATGACTTCTACTTTTAGCAAACATTTGAATATAATGTATAATACACCTCTGTACTTTATTGTGAGGATCAAATTTGCCAGTTTTTGATGAGAAGAGTTGAATCAGCTTTATGATGCAATATTTCACCAGTAACTCATGGCCATCCTCTTGGATTATGCTTTGGCTCTACTCAGTATAGCGAGGTCCATTTTCAATCGCTTAAGCCGCATCAATACGTGAAATGATCTCTGTTGTGGCATCTTCTTCTTCACCCTCAACATTACTTCTTTACCCTGATGATCCATATTGTTTCCGCTCACCATTAAAACGATGTTACCGTCACCGAGTACCCATGGTGGCCATTGTCATCAATAAACAGTACATTATTATTAATTTAAAACAAAGAGTTAATATTGAGTTAAAATTAAAAGCTTGAATAGGTCACCCAGTAAATCTAAACTTGCCGCAATATGCTCAAAACTCAGCCCCATTCAGTTTGGTTTCGTAAATTCCTCTGTAACTTGAACTTTTTTTTCGCAAACTTTGCATGTATATTTTTAAGGTTTGAGATTTTGCTTAATAATTCCATATGGCAATAAATAAAATAAAATAAATACAAAATGAAAAAAAAATTGAATAAATAAAAGAAAAATAAAATAGAAAGGTAAATAACAAAGCATGATTTTTCACTTATGTAGTTAAAGTCTTGGAAATATTTCTAGGCCGTGATCCAAAATATGGCATACAGTTGTGCAGTTATATTTATCAAGTAGCTGTTGGAATGGTATGTATTTTTTTTATATCTTTGGTTATATTGCATGAAAATTAATAATATGTTCACGAAAGAAATTTGTTTTGCCCTTGTTTTTCTATAATGCATTTATTAATTAGAAAATACTATTAAGAAAATCTCATGTGTATATATTTTTACTATCTTGTCAAATGATAGATTTTAGATAACATTTTCAGGAGAATATTTTAAGAGCTTCAGATAATTTTAATAAAGATTGAAAAAAACAAACATTGAAATCTTTGAGCATTTTAAGTATTTGTTAAAATTTAGATTATATTTTTTTATTTGCAAAAGAAAGGAAAAACTTTTAAATTATGAGAACGAAATCTAAAACCCTTTGACAATTTATTTTCTTTCTGGCACATTTTTCAACTTTTTAACAATAGTTTGATCAGCCTAGCCTATGAAGGCTCTTGTCCTATTTAATCCAAAAAAGAACAACCAACTAAAAGAGAAAAAATTAAATTAGTACATCCTATTTAACACAATATATATTCAAATTTGAATTTACAATAGAGAACAAACAGACTTGCAAAATATTTATATTTCTTATGTTGTTTGACAAATACTTGTTGAAATTTCTCTTTGTTTTCATGAATGAAAGTAAATATTATAACTTTGGTCAGTGTAGAAAAGGGTAAAACAAAATGATAATAATAATTTTATAATATGTTTGATTTCAGGAGCATATTTCCTCTTTGAAGCTCATCCATAGAGACATTGCTGCACGTAATATTCTTATGTGTAGTGAAGAACATGTTAAAATAGCAGATTTTGGATTGTCTAAGGACATTTATGAAACACAAAATTATCATTCTACCACTCAACAAAGGTTGCCTATCAAGTGGATGGCCCCTGAAGCAATAGAAGAGCAAAGATTCAATGTTCGAACGGATGTGTATGACATATATTTTTGTTACTGTGACTAAAACATATTAATGGTTAGATAAATACTGAATATAATTAGAATGTGCACAATGATGTTTCTAGTATTTTTAAAGTTGAATTTTGCCTAGTATTCATTGTTTTTTTTAGTTTTATTGGAATACTATGAGCAAGAGTTTAGAAACTTCATACTGGTATTATCTTCACCTGAAATTTCTCTTGAATTTGAAAGTCTGTATGTACAAGTTTTTTTTTTGCACGAATTTTCCTTTGAACTCTTCACTGCAAAGCAAATGGCTTAAGCCTGCCTTACAACTGAAAATTTATAAATATGATGGAGATTAATGTTTTAATATTTAACAAAGCTGTACGCTTGCTTCAGCTAGACCCCCTGGTTCAGATGTGCTATTTATAAGTTTTTTTTTTAGAAGTAAGGCATATGAAAGTATATATTATTGTCTTTCATTTCTGTTTGACAAGCATGGAATTTCTGTGACTTTTATGCACCCATTTAATTCACTTCACTGTGAAACTCAAATGTAATATATTTCTGTTATTGTATATTGCTTAACATGCAGATTTTTCTCATTTTGTGTGCAATGAAAGCAATGCAACCGTAGCTGTATTTTTGGTGGGTGGATCTTAATTCAATATGCTGTTTGCTCAACTAGCATAGTAACGTAAAGGGATTTATTTTTGGTTTACTAGTACTACAGGAAAACATTAAAAAATTTTGTGGGCTGTGATATAAAATTTCAAACCCTGTTTCCAATCTAAAGTGTTGAATAAAAGCAACAAGGAAACAGTTTTAAGAAATAGTGTATGAATTTAAGTAGGGTGTATTTAGGTATTTCGAAAGGAGCCAGAGTTGCAGTGTACCAACATTTTAAAGCTGTTAAAAAAAGGGGGAAAAAAAAAACAGAAAATCATTTAGGAGTAAAAAAGACAGATTTATTTCAGAGAGGTCTTAATCTCTGCCCTCATCCTTATTTTTGAGCTTGAATACAGATTGAAGTTGTGGAGTTCAGCATGTTTAAAATAAGCATGTCCTCTATCTTTCAAAAATGTACATTTTAATGGAACTTATGTTAGTGCTTTGTAAATTTAAAAATAAAACAAAACTAGTGAAAAAAGAAACCCCCTGAATTTCATGTGCCAATTTTGATATTTTTACAATAGTTCAAAAACATGTATTAACTTTCTTTTCTAGTGTTTAAAAACTATGACTTGCTTATAATGCTTATGAAACTATTTCTTGCTTTTATTTGTTTTTGCTCATTATTATTCATAGATATATTCGATTTTTTTTTCATATTAGTAATTTTGTGGTTTTGTTCCTCGAACTTTTGACTTTTTAGTTTATTTCAAATATGTGTTTACTTTTAATAAAAAGTTTTACACTAAATAAAATTGCTATTTTTGTTTTCTTTATAGGTGGTCATTTGGAGTGTTAATGTGGGAAATTTTCAAATTTGGCCAAGAACCTTACATGGGGTACCCAAATTCTGAAATTTTGCCATTGCTCAAAAGTGGTAAAAGATTAGTGAAGCCGAATACGTGCAATAAAGAATGGTACTTTTTGAATTATTATTTTTTACAGCATATTTTCTCTGTGTTACAAAATTTCTTATCATTGGAATAGAAGAAAAACACTTTATGTTCTTTTTGCAAATTCTTGTTACTATATATTTTTAAAAATATTTTTTCTTTTATTGAGCTTCAAATGTCCACTCATTATGCCTGAAGCAGATGAAGCTATTCTGCACTGAAAACATAAAACAGGGGAGGGGGGGGGGAAGAGTTTTCGAACAACAGTGGTCTGGTCACTCGTTTACATGCGTCCCTAGTGCAGATTCAAAAATAAGTTTGTAGTGTTGATCTGACGCAGTGAGTATTGTAGATAAAAAATAAGGTTTCAAATTGTAGTACAGATGTAAAAATTTGTAAGTAGCACAGATCTTAACCACGCTAAGGACTATAGATCTAAAAATCAGGTTTCAACTTGTCGGGTTTTGATATTTTTAAAAGGTTTGATGTCATTGGAAGGGGGAGGAAGAGATAAATAGGAATGTTTGAAAATATATTTTGCACTAGTTAGGTTATAATATGTGCATTTATGCACATTCAGCGAATTATTGTCGAAAAAATTTTCTTCTGTGTAATAGGCTGCAAATAAACCACGTGTAGATATTGCTGTGCTTGTTTATGTGTGCCGGCAGGGGGCGGGGGGTGCAAGGTGATGTGCGAGCACCTCCTGGCTTTTTTTTTGGGGGGGGGGGGGGAGGAATTAATTTTGTACTTTCTTTTCAAGTTTTATTGAATGATTTTTTGGGTCAGAAGATTTTGTTTAGTGATTTTTTTTTTGTAAAAGAAAAAATTTTTTTGCTAATTTGTTTTGTAAAAATTTTGTATGCTAAATTTTTTAGTGAAAACCTTTTTTGCTAATTTTTTGTAAAAAAAAATTATTTAGTTCAGGGGACCCCTCTACATACGATTTTGCCGTTGCTTATGTACTTGTTATGTCATTGCTTAAAGTAAATGCAGATCAAAAGTCTTTAGATTTTACTTCTTTATCTATTTTTTTTTCTAAACCTATTGAATTTTGTGTATCTCAAGTGTTCTTTTCTTTCTTCTTCGTGTTCCTATTTAGGTATGACATCATGCTTAAATGTTGGCATGCAGAGCCTAAAAGGAGACCATCTTTCAGGGAACTAGTTCAGAAGACTGGAGATACTATTGCGACAATGAGCAATTACACTAGAATTGTTAATACTTGATGACATTTGTAAAAAGTCTTACATTTTACTACAAAGTTAAAGTTCCTGAAAATGAATATCAGTTGGTGCTTTTTTAAAGTTTTATTTATGATTTTAAATGCAGCATTCCGAGTTTCATATTTTTATACTTCATTTATATACATTTTCAAAGTCATGAAAGTACAACATTCATACAAGTGAGCTTATCCATCCTTCATATGTTGTGACTTCATTTTAATTCTTGTCTTGATTGTAAAATCTATTTTTATGAGTTTTGAAAGGAGTGTGTTATGTTTACCTCATTTTTTGTGCATCATCAGTGGTTTTATACTACTACTCTTGTTGCATTTGTTACATCATATTGAAGTAAAAATGTATTTTTGACAATAATAAAAATGGAAGTACAGTTTGAAATTATGACTTGGTGTTTTCCTTTGCTAATGTAGGTGAAAGTATTTCATTTTCTTATGCATGCTGCTGCCAAACTTTATTCTAAAAAGATCTCAAATAAAAAGCTGAAACAATTTTTGTCTTTATTTTAGTCAGACAAAAGACATTACATGTATGTTGTCATTAAAAAAGATGCTTGATCAAATGTATTTATTCATAATAGTTTTTGAAACAGTTATGTCAAAGATACCTTTTAAATATACAACACTAATTTCAAACGAAGAAATAGCCTTTTGTCTGATGTTATGAAAAAAAAAAGTGATAATAATAAAATAACAATTTATATCAAATTCAGTTTCACTAATTTTTATGGTTTATTTTTGAGTAAATTTTAACTGTTAATGAGTTTACTATTGGGAACATTTTAAATTGAGTTATTCTGCTTAACATTCCAACGTATAGTTTTACAAGAAGCAAATTGAAGGATAGAATTGCAAAAAAAAATTCCTAAGATATGATTTTGAATCTGAATTTGTAAAAAAAAAATAAAAACTGTAACAAATGAAGTAACTACCTTTTGTACATTACAAAAGTATCCAATATAATGTAAAGTGCATCAAAATATTTTTTTTAAATAAAATTGCTTAAATATCTTGCTTTTAGGTAAAATACATCATCTTGGATTTCTTTTTTCTTTGTCACCATGCCAAAACTTGAAAAAAAGAAAAAAAAAACTTAAAGAAAAAAAAATCGCATTAACTGCCTAGCAACTCTTGAGGAGATATCTCCTTCATTAACCATACAACTATGATACTGCTTGCTGATGGGGTTGGGAGGGAAGGGGGGGGGGTAGTAAAATTACATTTGAACAAACAAATTTTCTTAAAAATAAAATAGTTACACTTAAACTTTTTAATTAAAAAAAAATCAGCAGTCACTTTTTTAAATTATATTTTCATTCTCGCTTTGAATTCACTTATTTTTGGGTGTGTCAATCAACCATTAACTTTGATCAATGTTAACTCTATTAGAGATAGTTATTCAGTTTTTATTATTACCTTCTTTTATTACTTGAAACCAAAATTCAAGAATATATTTAGAATCTGCACTTCTCTTTTATTTTAGTACTAAAAATAATTTTATTATTACTAGTTAAGGATTCCGGGCTGTTGTGCCGTGGTCTAAATGGCTTTAATCCATACGTTTCGATCGCAACTGCGGCGGTCATCTTCAGTGGGTGTCGTTGATTAATTTGGCGACTGAAGATGACCGCCGCAGTTGCGATCGAAACGTATGGATTAAAGCCATTTAGACCACGGCACAACAGTCCGGAATCCTTAACTAGTATTTACTCCGGCCGTGAAAGCCTGTATTCTTACAATTTTATTATTGTTGGTTTTTTAGAAGAGACGGTTTGAAATTCTCCCAGTGGAAATAATAACATTAACTTACTTTGCATTGTTCATTTTGAACGTTTGTTAATGAACATGTTCTGTGTCTGAAGCTTTTTTCACCAATTACAAGCAAATATGTTTTTAAGTTCAGGTTCAAGAT
Source organism: Uloborus plumipes (assembly GCA_038373865.1). NCBI lineage: Eukaryota > Metazoa > Arthropoda > Arachnida > Araneae > Uloboridae > Uloborus > Uloborus plumipes. Next base: position 19,434 of record JAXGGA010010002.1, on the reverse strand, counting down.
AATTTACCTAAATTTTACCTTAGTGCTATAAATGTTTAAACTGCTAAAAATTGAATGAAAAATTGTTTTAATCGAAAAATAATAAAATAAAAGAATGAGGCCCACTGAATCAGATCTCTTCCTTTAAAAGTAATTTATATACCAACAAATACACATTTTTAACATCTCAAAATAAGACTTTCCGATTTATTTATTTAAATATTTTGATTTTTTACCTTTTAGCAATATTTTTTAGATGTATTGGGTTTTTTTTATCTTTTCTTCTTCTTTTCTTTATTGTTATGAAAAAGCATTTTCATTTGAGGAGTATTACATTTGATTGTTTTTTTTTATCTTTTTTTAAATTAAAAATTTCAGACATTTTGAAGGTTAAAAATCCATTCTTGCAAGTATGTCACTGAAACATATCTAAAAAATGTGTTCTCAATGCATGACCCCCCTACTCCACCTTGGAGATGGAAGAATTGCAGGGAAAGTAGGAACTATGACTATACAAAATTAGAATAAAGCAGTAAAAAATAATTTTTTTTTTTCAGTTTTGTAGCAAATATAACAAGTGTCTACTTAACTGTCTTTTCGTTATTTGTTTTAGGGTTCTTTTCATTGCAGTTTTCATCCACATATCTTTGAATGTGCATTTTTAGCTTTAATATATCGTCGCTGCAGAGTAACAGTACATCATCTAAGCTGAAGGATTACAGTAAGATATTGTACTGTTGCTCTGAAGGGAAAATATGTAAAATTTATTTATAATATCGGGCAAAGATGGAATTTTGACAACCTAAGAGTGAAAACTAGTCAAGAACAAACAGTTGCAGCACTCCTAACATTGTTGTGAAAGTGACTGGGGTTACATGTCAGCTTCACCTGGCTCCTAAATTACATTAAATCAATGTGTATTTAGTTCTTTTATTCTGTGCTTTCATGTGTCAATAATATGTTTAAAATCAGCTTTTCCAAACCAAGATTAGCTTCTAATTCCGATTGTAATACGTGTGTTGATCTCATATGGAAGCCTGAAAGGTTGAGAACCTCTGCAGGACTCCCCCTGAAGTCTAAAATGGTGACTTAAGATGGTATTTTGACGCAAAGGCCTAGCCAAAAATATGGGCAAAAATGGCTATTTTACATTTCATTGTAAAATACGGCGACTATTTTATGAGAAAGCAATTTAAAAAAAAACATAAAAACTCCCATTATTCCCTCCCAACTAGGGCTGAAAAATTGGAGCCTTCACTTATAAGTTTGTCCTTATTTTCTAAAATAAGTAAACATAATCGACAATGTTTTACCGCGTTTATCTTTTTTGAAAATTTGCTTTCCAAAAAGTTGATGAAGGAAATGCAAAAAACATAATCACGATTAGAAACGTGATGTTCATATTTTTGTAAGTAAAGTTCCGTTTTTGCCATCGCGATTTTTGTCAAATGTAAATTTTTGCAATCACGATTTTTATTAAAGGTAACTTTTTGTGATCACGTCTCTTGCAAACAATTTGTTTCATCGACTACTGTTTTTTTATCGACTGTTTTTATTCTAAAGAGATGTGAGTAAAATTTTGCTTTTTATTTTCTTGTAGCCTTATTACGTTGCCATTTTCTTTTTTTTTTTTTTGAAAATTAGCACGGATTTCAGCGCGATCGAAACTATCGCGAATTCGGCATTTCTATCTCTTTTGCAGTTAATCTTTCACTGTTGTTTTTAATTAACGGTCATTTTTGAATCATCAGAATTAGACTTGAAACAAGTATTGTGCTTGGTTGTACTGTCGGCTCCGCTTAAATGTATACTGTAGGTTCCAAGAAATATTTAAGCGGGGATCTTCAACATTGCGTCTGTAGCATGGGGAACATTCGGTTCCAGAAATATTTTATTCATTTATCCGTTACCCGATTAAGCTAGGACGACAGTAATTGTAAAATGTGGAATTGTCAATTGTGCCTCTACCTTTCGTGACCCTCGGTGCAGCTGACCACTATTTGTTCCTAGTAGTGAGAAAACCTGGAGGAATGCAAAGAACAATCAAATGTTATTTTCATTTGAGTCTCTTCTACTCGAAGCAGATATTCAAATGTTTTCTCCATTAGAATTTATTTTGCTGTGCTCAAAGCAGAGAGTAAAATTATCTCTCCATCAGAACTTATTCTGCTCAAACACTAGTCTCTATTCCTATGGTTCCCAAAGTCCTGACCGCTGTGGACATGAAATTCACTAACTTCGTGCAGCACCTCCTCCCTATCCTGCGCAAAAAAGCCCCCCCCCCCCCGTTTGAAACATTTAATTCTTTTTTCTGATTTATATTTACCTTTTTTTCCCTTTCCCTTCTTTCTTTAAATTTATTTATTCATTGTTAAAAAATATTTTTCGAACTATTGTTTAGTTTTCATTACTTAACATTATAATTTAGCTGTATGGAAGTAAGAATCTATTCCAAAATCAACAAGGGGTCAAATATGAGTAAAAAACGAGAGTTCCTGCAGCTCCCTGTGTCTACGTAAACAAAAACTTTTTTACTCTCTATAAATTGTACTTCCGTTTTGAACAAAAATATTGTAACTCATTCTGCAATTTCAGCAATTTTTGACGTTTTAGTAGGATAGCACTCTTGAAATGAGCTCGCGGACTCCTGAGGGTCCGCGAACCATACCTTGGAAAATTTTGCTCTATTCAGAAAACAACCAAGTAACAAGAGTTGAATGTCCTGACTCATGTCTACACCGGATGAAAGTTTCTTAATTCATAAGACTTCTCTCTGTTTTTTGAGAAATTTACGATGACTTTGAAAGATAAAAAGTGCTTGAGACTGATTGATAAACTGAAGTATTAGCTTGATAGCCGTTTTATGAATGAAGGAATACGTTTGTGATTAGCTATTGCAAAAGGAAAAAAAAAAAAATCTTGTATCAAGCATGAAACGCTTACTTTTAGTCTTTTTTCGATCTTTCGAGACTAAAATGTTTTGAATTGCTTGCTCTTTTAAACTATCTAATTGTAGATCACGTATCAGAAAAATAATATCTTGACTTTAAAAGCTGTTTTGAGTCCTTATCATTTTGGAATTAGCGTGGAAATAATCTATTACTACGATGATTGATACTTCCGTTCCGTAAACCTATACATTAGATTGGTGAACAGGCAAATTTTAGTGAAATAATTCGAGATATTTTATTAAAATGGGCACAACTGTTTTCTTTTATGACGTTTTCTCAAATTCTTTATCTGCAAAGTTGTTGAGCATAAAAATTAAGGCTATCTTAAATTACCGTAACGTACTTTTCCATTACCGCAACACGTCAGCTTCTCTCAAATGTCAAGAATTTTGAAATACCAACAAAACCATGTTCACAACGGACATTTTTCCCGTTTTGGCCTTAAAGTTGCAATGTTGTTCAAAGAAGTCTTTAAATTAACTTTTATGTCTCGGATTATATTTCTTTTCAAACACACACACACACTCTCTTTCACAACGCTAATAAAGAAGAGAAATAAGAAAAATTGAATGCTTGTGAATTAAATATTTGTTTCAGATCCGCTTTCTTCCGAGTAAAACCAATTTTTTTATTTGAGACGAAATACCATTGGGTCATTAACGATTATCATTTGATTAAATCGAAGTTTCTTAGCAAAACGAATTAGGAGAATGTAAGATTAGACCATCAAATTTAAGATAATGAGTTCCTTACCGAGTATCACGAGTAATGGCATAAAAATGATTTTCCATAATTTATATGCATGTTACTTATCATTGAGGATTTGTTTTTTCTATAATTTTACCCATTGGCGTATATAGGTTTTTATTTCGGAGGGGGCCCATATAATCAAGCTTAGCCCCCCCCCCCCCCCCAAGTTTTTTTTTCGCTATTACTGTAAAACAAGTAGAAATTTTCAAATTCATTTAAAATATTGTAATTTTTGGAAAAGATAGAAAATTACGAAGTTTTAAAATTCCCTCCAAAACTTTTTTCAAAATTAAAATTATTTATGCTACTTTTTTTCAAAATTGAAACCTTAAGCCATCTTTACCATCTTTGGTAGTAACGTTAGCAAGGACTCTCTCCCGAAATGTTTCGAAATTAATGTTTTAAAAACATTTTTATTTAGGTTATCTTTAATACCGTCAAAAGAAAAGGCAGGATTCGGGCGCTGTGCCCCGAAATTTTGCGGCATTGAAGCTTCAAGAATGCAATTTTAAGCTCTATTTTTTTAAACTGAAGGTTCAAAATTTTACTTTTAGCAGAGGTGCCCATTACCCCCAAGAGCAAAAACTTATCATTCAAAAATTCCACGAAGATCCCTCTAAAAACGAGAGCCACACGTGAAAGGAAAAGAAAACAAAAACTTTTAAAAACGCCCCTTAAAAATAATTCAATAGCGTCGCTTACGCAATAATTCTTGATAGGAACAACTGCTTTTAGGCTTTTCTTTGTCTGACAACATTTAGGATAATAAAAGGATTTAGAGACTGTTCTGGAAATTTTTGGGCATGGAGACTGTAATTCTGGAGCTCTCTCTTTTCCAAAAACACATTTTAGAGCTAAAGACTATAGAAAAGTAAGGGGGATATCAACTACCGTTAACTGTTTGAATTTTAAATCTCTAAAATGCCATTTGAGGCAATGTTTGACTAAGGTATTAATGAAGAAGTGGGAAAAGAACTCTCTTCCGAAAATTTTTGGATGTTAAAGTCTTGAAACTGCAATTAAATTACACGTTGTAAAAGCGAAATTTTAAGATCTCCGCCTTCTTTGAATACATGCTTGGCGGATATACGGGCCTCGACTTCCTACCCTAAACCCGCCACTGAGAGGTAGTCTATTCTTTAATTTCATCACTGGTAAAGAGATTGAAAATTACGTTCACCTTCTATCTTGGCCGGCTTGAACTTCTACCTCTTCGATTTTTTTTTTTTTTTTGGAAATTATTTGTGAATAAACTAAAACCGAAAATTATTGCACTTTATTTTAAATTTCTTACTGTGGGAGGAATACTTACACTTTATTTTAAAATTTCTTGCCGGGGAGAAATGATTACACTTTATTTGAAATTTATTGAGTGTAGCATGATTTTAAAGACTATTATTTCCTGACTGACTTGAAAAAAGGAGGAATGAGAAGAAAGAGAGAAACGTAATTTGCTGACTAATAATCTACGTTGAATATTTTTGATTTAAAGATTTCTATTCAAAATGATTGGGATTTTTTCTATGCGTTTTCTAATTGAAATATCTTTATTTTCCCAAGACACGTTCTTTTTTCTCTTGAGTAAAGCGCAAGGGCTCCCTGACCCTCTTGGGTTGCACCACTGCCTGGTGCCATCTAACGAATTATTATTAGCAATAATTATTTATTTATTTATGTATTTCAAGTTAAAAGTATGTGAATAATTTAAGAGTAAACTTAAACCAAATAATAATAACTACCTTTATTAAAAAAAAAAAAAAAAATCCGAATTTTTTTTTCGGGGGAGGGGGAGGGACATAGGAGGCAAAGACCCTCTGGAGTTCTCCCTTATACACACCTTTGAAAACAATGTTAATAGAGAGTGGGTTTTTTTCTTAAGGGTTTTTTTTTTTTTTTTTGAGCAAACACGAACCGAACACCCACTTTTGAAAAAAAAAATTCTCGATTTCGGGGGAGGGGGGGGCGGGTCCCCTCGCCGCCCATTTAAATACGCCCTTGATTTTACCCATCAACTGATTATTCGCATTTGGTTTTTGTATTATTTCTGTTTGCAATGTGTCACTTTTATGTTTATGTCCCAACGCTCCTCATCTGTTTGCCCACTGAACGGCTTATAACTTCGGACATGTATATGAATGACCAAATTAAACAAATATGAGGTACCCATTAGTTTTATCTCAGGTAAAATTGTGCTAAAATACACTGCTCAAAACAATTAGGGGAGCACATGGTTTTAACAAAATTACGCGAAGATGTATGGCAATAAGTAACATAAAGCATCGTCCATAATTTAAAGCCTGCCAGGAAACGGAAGAAGAAAATTTTATGCGCAAATTAAAGTTAATGACGTCAAAAACCAAAAAAAGGAGATAAGTGCAGAAATCGGTATGTTACAGAGACGTCCGATTTATTGCCGCAATTGTGAAATTCAATAACGCAGTAGTTTTTTTTTTTTATAATTTTTTAGGAGACAAGGTTACTTGAGAATGTCTAAACAACGTGATTTACTAGAATCAATACCATGGCGTGTTATAGATATGCTGGAATCCGGGCAAACATTACGTAGTGTCGCGTATGATGTTGGAGTCGTCAGAAGTGTTGCAAGGCTGTGAAATCGATTCCAAGAGCCAGGAAATGTTAGACGTTGATCAGGGTCAGGTCGGCTACGCGTCACTACAGCAACTGATGACCGGTATATACGGTTAATAGCCCATCGAAACAGAATAGAGATTGCTACGCATCTGCAAAGACAGTTCTTGGCAATAGGACTAAGAATGTCCAGCCAAACAGTACGAAATCGACTTCATAAGGAAGGGCTCTACGCACGTAGGCCAATGGTCTGCATTTCCTTGACCCCACGCCACCGTGTGGCCCGAAGAAGATAGGCAGCTGAACATCGAGATTGGGAGCAACATTATTGGAGCGAAGTGCAGTTTACAGACTAGTCTCTATTCAGTCTGAAGAGTGACACCGGACGTGTTTTGGTATGGAAGGACAGGGGCACTAGAAATAACCCCGCATTCGTTCGTGAAAAATCACAATACAGACGAGCTGATTGGACGGTATGGAATGGAATCAGCATAGGCGGACATACGGACCTGCATATCATTTGGAATGGCACTTTGACGGGCGGAAGATGTGCAGACGAGATACTGAGACTTCATGTCATCCCTTAGGCTGGAGCAATTGGAGATTCCTTTGCTTTGCAAAACGATAATGCTCGACCGAGGAATTCTTGTCTGGTGGAAAACATGCTTGAAGCTGAAAAACTACAGCATATGGAATGGCCAGCGTGCTCTACTGACCTGTATCTAATCAATCATGTTTAGGTCATGCTCGGACGATGCATTGCTACTTGACCAAGGTCGATGGTTTCTGTCCGAGACTTGGGGATTACACTTCTTGAGGAATGGAACAGTATTCCCCAATGTCAGATCGATAACCTTATCCCTTACATGCCTAACAGGTGTGCAGCAGTCTTATCTATTCAAGGAGACCACAGGCCTTATTAAAACTCATGCATCATGTTTAAACAGTACCTTTTTTTAAATCTTTTACATGTAACCAAATTGTTGCCCTAAACCACCTTTTCATGTTTTTCCACATTTTCAAAGAATTAAAAATTAATTCCACAGTTTTTAGGTCTTCTTTTTCTGTATTGCGCATTGATACGCGTGCACTATCCATTGTATGCCAATACGTGTCTGTCTTGCACGGTTTTCTTCACTGTTTTGCTTGATTTCCTAATTGTTTTGAGCAGTGTATCTTCAGCTACAAACAGTCTTGTTTAAAGTTGGTTATCTTCTTGCGTACTTTTTAGAAGCCTTTATCGCGTAACTTATACTTTCAAACTCCTTTCAAATTTCCTTTGTACGGTTTTGATTTATCTTAGGCAGAACTCATTGTTGAGCTTTTGCTAAACTTTCAGAAAACTTGACAACAAACAAGAGAAATCTTTTAGTGAAATTTGGAATAAAAAGACTGAAATAAGGAGGACAAAATTTGATAAAATTTGAACATTTTAAATAATTAATTTTTCACTGTGCATGCACGAAAGACATCAGTTTATAATGTCGTAGCCAAGTTAGTGTGCTAAGTTGAAACTACGATTTTCACTTAAACTTCTTTAAAATTAAGAAGGATCTCGTCTTACAAACGAGCAGTATTTCATGATTTTTGAATAAACAATGAATCGTAAAGGAATTATTCACAAACAAATATATAGGCGGACTTAGGCTGTTCATACTGGGGGTGCAGAAAACTGGGCCCGGGGGGGTGGGGAGAACTGGCCGGGGCCTGGGGGTTTGACCTGTGGGGGGAGGAGGTATTCCACAGGTCAAACAAGGCTCCAGGGCATTCTTTCAGAAAATATTCATTTTTTTTTTGGAGTTTAATCATTATGGTTGTTTCGAAGAAAGAGAAACTAACAACAATGTACCAAACTAACAACAATGTACCAATGAATACCCAACTGCAGTGAATACGATTTTTCTGTAATACGGCCACTGAATAATATATAATTATTTGATTTATGTAATGATTTATTTTCTATTATTATTTCCTTTTTTTAATGGATAAAAATACTGTTATTTTTAATATGATGTTGATATTATTGTAGCAACAGTTGCGCGAAAAAAGGTACGAAAATAGGAATTTATTAACATGACTCTAGTCTAAAATGAATTTAAGGAACATAAACTATTACAAAGCTCAAAATACAAATCTAATTCTTTAAACAATACTAGTAAAATAATAGAGTGAAGTTATGCAATAAAAAAATACATCAAAAATAACTTTAAAGAACTTCAAAAGTAGTTCAATTGTGATAGTAACAAGCTGAGACTCACTTTCATCGAATCTGGAAGTAATCGGTGGAAAGCTGGTAAATTCTTTTATAATACTTCCCTCCAGAACTTTTTTCAAAATTGAAATTATTTATGCTACTTTTGATGACGTTGGAGGATCAAGACTCCTCTGGGAAACTTAATGAAACTTAAATTCTAAACACGCAATTTCAGGCTATCTTTAGTGACATTAAAGGAATTGAGAAGACTCGGGCATCTCTCCTGAAATATTTTGACACTGAAGCACAACTCAGGATATATTCCTTCATGATAGAGTAAAAGAAAAGAAGATGAGTTTTTTTTTTGAACTGAAGTCTCATTTCAGTTATCTTTGGGAAGTAAAAGTTCAAAGACCCTCCCCTGAAAGATTTTCGATATATAGATGCGCAATTTTGCGTTCTCTTTGGAGACGTTAAGGCACAAAAAGTGGTTAGGGATCTCCCTCCGAAAATTTTCAAAATTGAAACCTTAAGCCATCTTTACTTTAGACCATCTTTGGTAGTAACGTTAGCAAAGACTCTCTCCCGAAATGTTTCGAAATTAATGTTTCAAAAACATTTTATTTAGGTTATCTTTAATGCCGTTAAGAGAAGAGGTAGGATTCGGGCGCTGTGCCTCGAAATTTTGCGGCATTGAAGCTTCAAGAATGCAACTTTAAGCTCTGTTTTTTGAAGCTGAAGGTTCAAAATTTTACTTTTATCAGAGGTGCCCATTACCCCCAAGAGCAAAAACTTATCCAAGAATGCTACGAAGATCCTTCTAAAAACAAGAGCCACACGTGAAAGAAGAAGAAAACAAAAACTTTTAAAAACGCCCCTTAAAAATAATTCAATAGCGCCGCTTACGCCATGATTCTTGATAGGAACAACTACTTTTAGGCTTTTCTGACAACATTTAGGATAATAAAAGGATTTAGGGACTCTTCCGGAAATTTTTGGGCATAGACAGGGCTTGATTACCCAAAAAGCTCGGGAAGCTTGAGCTTCCCCTCAGAATTTTCAGAGGGCCCAAAAATGACTGAACAACTGCTTAAAAATTCCAGTTCTTGCTTTTAAATTCAGCTTTAAAGAGGGATAGTTTAATAAAATAACATTTTCATTGTTTTACAATGTACTTTTATGGTAATTTTGGAAAGTGACGAATCTGATTCAACAACAAACTACCCTCAGTTGCTGATGTACAAATTTCTACGAGTTTGGAAAGGAAAGAGAGGGGGCTGTAGGAGAAAACAAAATCAACTGTAATCTGTATTTTGTAGGGTAATTTTTAGAAAAAAATTTCCTAGGCAAAAGTAGAGGGCCCTGAAATGAGGCTGAGCTTCCGCTAACTTCAGAGGTTAATCGGGCCCTGGGCATAGGGACCGGAAGCTCTCTCTTTTTTAAAAACACATTTTAGAGCAAAAGACTATAGACAAGTAATTGGGATATCAACTACCGTTAACTGTTTGAATTTTAAATCTCTAAAATGCCATTTGAGGCAATGTTCGATTAAGGTAGTGAAGAAGAAGCGGGAAACGAACTTTCTTCCGAAAATTTTTGGATATTGAAGTCTTGAAACTGCAATTAAGTTACACGTTGTAAAAGCGAAATTTTAAGATCTCTTTGGACTCTTTATGGGGGTCATGAGCCTTCTTTGAATTCGTGATTGGCGGATACACGGGCCTCTACTTCCTACCCTAAACCCACCACTGAGAGGCACTCTATTCTTTAATTTCACCCCTGGTAAAGAGATTGAAAATTACGTGCTCCTTCTAGCTCAGCCGGCTTGGACTTCTACCTCTTTTAAATTTTTTTTCTTTTGTTTAGCTGAAAGTTTGGAAATTATTTGTGAAAAACTAAAACCGAAAATGATTGCACTTTATTTTAAATGTCTTGCTGGAAGGAATACTTACTATATTTTTAATTTCTTGCCTGGGACGAATGATTACACTTTATTTTAAATTTATTGAGTGTAACATGATTTTAAAGACTCTTATTTCCTGACTGACTAGAAAAAAGGGGGAATGAGAAGAAAGAGAGAAACACGTAATTTACTGACTAATAATCATTTACATGCGTTGAATATTTTTCATTTGAAGATTTCTACTCAAAATGATTAAGATTTTTTCTATGTGTTTTCTAATAGAAATATCTTTATTTTCCCAAGACACGTTCTTTATTTTCTTACGTAAAGCGCAAGGGCTCCCTGACCCTCTTGGGTTGCACCACTGCCTGATGCCATCTAACGAACTATTAATAGCAATAATTATTTATTTATTTATGTATTTCAAGCTAAAAGAAGGAAAAAAATTTAAGAGTAAACTCAAACCGAATAATAATAATTACCTTTATTTGAAAAAAAAATCGAATTTTTTTTCGGGGAGGGGGAGGGGTATAGGAGGGAAAGATCCTCTGGGGAGGTCCCCTTACATACACATTTTTAAACACTGTTAATAGAGAGTGAGCTTTTTTTCTTAAAGATTTTTTTTTTTTTTTTTGAACAAACACGAACCGAACACCTACTTTTGAAAAAATCTTTCTCGATTTCGGGGAGGGGCGGGCCCCCTCGCCCTCTCTCCCCTTAAATACGCCCTTGGTTAGAGCTGTGGGAATAAACTAGGGGTCCTCAGAAAAGTACAAGCACGTGTTTAATGACGTCAGTTGAATGCTTTCGGCTGTTTTCCTCGAGGCGCTTGAAAGAATTCAGGGAAAAATAGACCTCAGAAACGTGTTTTTGAAGAAAGTTTTTTGCTCTAAAATAACCAAGTTAACTGAGGATTTTCCCCCTAGAACCTCTCGGATAATCGAGAGTATACTGTATTAATTTTTGAAATAATTGTTCAGCAAGAATTTTCTATCCAGTTACGCATTTTTATTTATTTATTTCAGTAAGGGAAAAAATTCAAACCAGCTGTTTGATGAAAAATTTTTAATTTAATTTTTTTCGTAAAGTCCGGCCAAAATGTTGGGGGTGCGGCGCACCCCCTGGCACCCCCGTAAGTCCGCCTATGAACAAATAACTCTTGCAGTGGCGTTCTTAGAACGGATATCACCAGTTCGGTAATCAGCGGTGTGTCCCCATCCCCCCCCCCCACCAAAAAAAACTTTTAATAAAAGGAAAAAAAAAAAACCCTTTATATAAAGATGTTCATACCATTTTCAGAAAACAAACTTTTAGCTATTGATATGAAGTCCCTCATTTCCTCATAACGGAAATGAGGGACTTCTGTAGAAATTCGAAAAAAAATCAATTTTTCCAAGTATCCGGATATTTTTGCTTATACAAAGCCTATTTCCGTTGACCAAAATGCCAACTCAATGGTGGTATTTTCAAGCCGCAGTAATTAAATTCTCTTATGCAGCGGTTAACTACAGATTGAAATTTCACCTGCTAGTGTCAATCGGAATGCGGGTTCAAAGCTGGAGTTGGACAATTTCAAGTTGGAAAGTAATTTGGCATACCCCGAATTTCCCGTTTTCGACCATTGTATATTCTTTGTAATCGTGCTCATAGTGTGGAGTACTTAGAGAGTTAAAATGTTGTGCTGACCCTACTCTAAGACACATTCATATTGTATTTTTTTTATTTATTTTACGAATCCTTTTTATTTTTATTGAGATATCAATAAAGTAAGTTGTTCTTCACACTTGTTGTGCGATGCCATTACGCCTTTTTTAAACACACAGGTAGATGTTTGTGGATCAAGTTTCTAGTGCATTAGAAATGCCGATTTATCAAGACTGCCAATTCTAAGCTATAGTCGGGAAAAACCAAACCTGGCAGCGTGTTACTTAGGTGAAGCCAGCTGACTAAACCTGGCAGCTCAATGCTGCCAGGTCAGGTTTGCCCCAACTATAGATAGGGATTAATTTATTAGTGTCGCCCTGATGTATTTCTTAATGAATCAATCGCATTTTCTCTGCATTAGTATATTAAAAAAAACAAAAAATATTCTCCTCTTGTATGAACTAAAATGTATAACGCAGAAACAAGGATTATTAATAATAATCATATAGTAACATGTATGAAAAAACCTCGAAAAATATTTTTATTGAACATAATTTGAATAGGTGCATACATGGAAAATCTTTAAAAAAAAATGTATGTAAGAATTTTCTGTCAAATGTTCTTAAAATAAGTTTATTTAACCATAGTTCATAGCCTCGTTATTTATTTTATCAAGTAAATAACATCAAATATTAAATATGTGTATGAAGTATCCCAATTGTTACAAATAAAAGCAATCCTTTTCGTAAAATAAAAACAAAGCATTTATTTACATCTTGCATTTTATACAAAACTAAAAATACAGTTGGCACTTAGAGACGGTCGCACTAACCCAAATCATTACGATTTCATGAAAATTTAAACTAATTTTACAAGAAATGGAAAATTTCAATCATGTGAAATGAAACAATGTCAAGGAAAAACCTGCATGAAAATAATATACATACATTTAGAAAATACTGGCCATTAATGTTTAAACTAAATCACTCAACTACTTTAATGTGAACATGAACTTCACTTTTAATAGGTAACTTCACAAAAAATATTTTGACTTTCCATTTCAACAAGGCAACATAAACTTTGAAGTATTGCTTTGGAGATCACCTGGATGATATTATTAGTCCTTACATGGTTAATGTTGGTGAGTGATAAGGACAGCCTGTCATTTACTAATATTAGCTTGTAACTGTTGAACACAGTGAAGCCATCTTTCGGAAATAATGATTGTATTTAAGCTACTAAAATTTTTGCTGTAATGTTGTTACCTAATTGTAATTACGGTGTGAACGTGACATTCAGGGTTATTCTCAATCTCGTATCAGTCGAACTTCTTTCCCTCCTGTTTTCGACCAGTTGTGTGGGCAAATTGCATTTGATTCGCCAATCTGATACCAAGTTTGTTACGTGACCGAATCGGAAACGATATTGAAGTTAATGAGAATCGCACCTGATTCGTATTCATTTTAAAAAGCATGCCATCAATAACATCATGACAAACTTTTGAGCTGATTTTAAATTTATTTCATGAAAATGTTTCGAGAACTGAAAAGTTGTTACTTAGAGATGGGATGAGGGATTTGCCGAAACAAAGCGAGGCATTTGCCTGTCACAAAAGTATTTAAATCTGAGAATGTATCAATTCGAATAATCATGCAATAGGGTTAGCGCGCCTTTCTGCCTAGATGTCGTCATTAGTAGAACTGCTTGCTATAAAACATCATTTGTAGGCGTTTCAGACTGAAACTGTGTTTTGTACAAAGAAAGAAAAGAAGGAAATCGTCAACATATTCTTTTGAACAGAACTATTTTCCCGGTGTTTAATGATGTCTCTCTTTAAATAACACATTGTGTAAGAAAATAATTTCAAAACGAGTTCACTTTGTTAAATTATAGCAGCCTGATTAAAATGAGAATAAATGAATATATACAAATGAAAAATGAGAAGTGCATAAGTACATTTGATAAAGTGAAATGAGTTACAGTGTCAACGCACTTTATACGGTGCATTAGTACATTTGATAAAGCGAAATGAGTTACAGTATCAACGCACCTTATGCGGTGCATAAGTACATTTGGTAAAGCTAAATGAGTAACAGTATCAACGCACCTTATGCGTTGCATAAGTACATTTGGTAAAGAGAAATGAGTTGCAGTATCAACGCACCTTATGCGGTTCATCGCGACAATAGTGGTACACCACAAAAATTTGAAAAAAGAAAACAAGTAATATCAATTTAAAGTCTTGAGTTGTTCCATCCTGCCATAAAATACGAATAAAGCTATAGTTGTAGCAAAGTCAACCTTGCATTATTGTAGGAACTGTTACGAGGGAGGGGCGATGAGGGTGATAGCCTTTCCGCTGATTGCTTCACCACTGGTAAATTTTCAATATTGAAGTTCAAAAAAGGCATTTTAGACTATCTTTGATGATGGAAGAAAGGAGGTTTAGGATTGTCCTCAGGATACGTTTCGCAATTAAAATCCAAAACACATATGAGGTCAAGATTTGTAAACCAAGATGTGTAGTTAAAGGATATTTAATAAAATAAATCGCCCCTCCTTTGAACTATTTCTAGATTCGCTCTTGCATTACTGTGTACTTCAACACAGAGTCTGATCATACTTTTATGATGAGCACTAACAAGATAGCCTTGCCTAAACTATAGTTCACGAATTACGTAATTGATGCGTGGACAGTGGCACATCATTAAACTTTCACAATTCAGAAAATATTTTTTTAACTTATTGAAAAATCTGCACTATTGATTTAAATTAGGAAAACTAGCCAGCAAACATATCGTACATTTTTTATCTTGTACTGTTGAAGGCTAAACCAGTTAAAAAGCTTTTATGTAAAATTTTAATTTTCTTCAACCCTTTTGTTTTAAGATTTATCACAATATTGTTGTCTACCAAGCGATGTGTATAACTGCATATACAGACAAAAGGATGAAAACTTTCGTGCGTACTAATGCAACCGTGCTTATCTCGTTAGTTTTGCAATATAAATTATTAAAGAAAATAAATAGATATTCAAAATGTGTGTGTTTGATTATTCGATATGAATATTTTTCAAAGCTGTATTATAGTTTACCATTGATCACTATTTTAATTTAAAAAGAAATAATGTATTAATTAAAAATTCTGTTAATTGGTGATTTAGAACTGCAAAATCAAGAGATTGCTTTCACAAAATTTCACTTTGGCCAAACATGATGATGAATATGAATGAAAAATGTTTAATTAAAGGAATGAATATAAATAAAACATCAGAATGGGGTTAAACTGATAGCATACGATGAAGCTGAGCTTGATAGCGTAAGAACAAAACATCGTTAACGAATATTTAGCAAAATACTTCGATATCACCTACTGTTTACAAATAAATAATTATAAAACCATAAACTTGTAAAAAAAATTGAGTCCAACTAATCCAAGGCAATCTGATCAGATTTCTTCCATCAGGAGAGCTCATGCACTCGCCATGTTGTTGAAGCAAAACTCTGTCATCACTCGCTTTTCGAAATTAGTCTTTCAAAGCTTCGAATCTGCAGCACTTATCGAAAATCGTACCTCTCTTAATGACACACTGTCCAAAGGTTCTCATTAGCTTGTCTGCAGTAGGATCTGCTTTGCCCTTCAGCAGGGCCGCGATCTTTTTGTTGTGAGCCCGATTGTAATTCCGGAAAATCATGCGTGGTGCATAGAACTTGGAAATACAATGGAACCCTTTCTTTCCCGCCATCTGGCCAAGCATGCAGCATTGTTCTTCTTTGCTGCTACGCAGACCTATGTGGATAAGAATTGAAACATGTAATAATGCAGCTGATTTCAATAACCGTATCAGATTAGAAAAAGAAAAAAAAAAAAAAAAACAGAAATTTTGAGGAGAATCTGAATGAATAGTTGCCAACTCTCCAGAGCGATTTGGGTGAATTGGCAACTACTGCCTGCCCACGGATGTTGTGAAATTGGCAAACGTCCAGTTAAGATGAGTCCATCGGATTGAGTGGGAAAAGTAAACATTTGCTGCACGTGTTTCATACATTTCAATATGTCTCTATTTAATTTAGAGGCTAAAATTCAAAAAAAGCTGAAATTCATGAAAAGTATAGCAGATGCTTCCATTTCCGCCGGTAAGCCCTTCCATCTTATCCGTGGTCAGACTGTATATCATTAGTATGATCGAACATTATCTGTCCAGGCAAAAAAATGGCACATCAACTTCATGAGAACAGTCATTAATTTTCAAAAATTAACATTTCTCCGAATGTTTGGAGATCAGTCAGTTGTTGTGTAACTTTCGCTCTGACTGCATATTTACAAAGAAAATGTAACAAACCAGCTTATAACCATGAGAAGGATTTTTGGTCTATGTAAACGGGCTTATGAAGATATGCTTCAGTTTATATGTATACACTTTACCGTAAAAATTTTATCATGCATTAATTTAGGGAAACCAAAAACGTCGAAGGAGAAAAAAAGATTTTTTGATCATGCCCAGTCATAAACAGCTGGAAATCAGATACCACTTTCAAATTAATCTTACTTGCTATGTGCAACTTTTTAATGTAATTTTCGTGAAATATTTATAATCGCAATGATATAAGTATTTCTTTCAGAAAACAATTTTATTTGCAAGCTTTTGACTAATAACAGGTAGAGGTAGAAGAGCCCTTCAAAGATCACTAAACGTTCAGAAAACTGGACAGCTTAAGAGAATCATTACTGAAAATTTGATAAGAAATGAGCATTTAAAGGATTTAATTATGGACTGCTCGTAGCTGAAATAAAGTTATTTTATAAACCTTCGTAGTGAGGTACATGTGATATTTACATAAAAGTATACAATATACACTGAAGTGACAAAAGTCATGGGATAGCAATATGCAAATTTTCAGATGGCAGTAGCATCGCATAGAACAGGTATAAATGCGCAGTGCTTTTACAGAGCTTTCATTTCTGTTCAAGTTATTCATGTGAAGAGGTTTTAACGTGATGATGACCGCACGACGTGAATTAACAGACTTTGAACGCGGAATGTTAGTTGGAGCTAGACGCATGGGTCATGCCATTTCGGAAATCGTTAGAGAATTCAACATTCCCAGATCCACTGTGTCAAGAGTGTGCCGAGAGTATGAAATTTCAGGCATAACATCCCACCATGGACAGCGCAGTGGTCGACCGCCTGCACTTAAAGATCGAGACCGGCGACGTCTGCAAAGAGTCGTAAATTCTAACAGACAAGCAACACTGCGTCAAATCACCGTAGAAATCAATGTGGGACGTACAATGGACGTGTCTGCTAGAACTGTGCGGAGAAATTTGGATTTCTTGGGCTATTCCAGCAGAAGACCGACTCGAGTGCCTTTACTGACAGAACGACATCGCTTGAAGCGACTCTCGTGGGCACGTGAGCATATCGGTTAGTCCCTAGATGAATGGAAAACCGTGGCCTGGTCCGATGAGTCACGATTTCAGCTGGTAAGAGCCGATGGTAGGGTTCGAGTGTGGCGCAGACCCCACGAAGCCATGGACCCAAACTGTCAGCAAGGCACTGTTCAAGCTGGTGGTGGCTCCGTAATGGTGTGGGCTGTTTTTTCATGGCATGGACTTGGTCCTCTAGTGCGACTGGACCGAACATTGACTGGAAATGCTTATGTGCAGCTACTTGGAGATCACTTGCAGCCATTCATGGACTTCATGTACCCAAACAACGATGGGATTTTTATGGATGACAATGCGCCATGTCACCGGGCCACAACTGTTCGCAAGTGGTTTGAAGAAAATTCTGGACAATTCCAACGAATGATTTGGCCACCTAGATCGCCCGACATGAATCCCATTGAGCATTTATGGGACACCATCGAGAGGTCTGTTCGTGCCCAAAATCCTGCCCCATCAACGCTTTCACAATTATGGACGTCTATCGAGACAACATGGCTCAATATTCCTGCAGAAGACTTCCAACGACTTGTTGAGTCCATGCCACGTCGAGTTGTTGCACTTCGCCGGGCAAAAGGAGGGCCGACACGATATTAAGAGGTATCCCATGACTTTTGTCACTTCAGTGTATATTGGCATATTGTAAAAATTTAGAAGTATTATCGGGGATTTAATGAGGTGTTTTTCAATGTTTCCCAGATTGCTAGTTGATGGTAAGGGACTATACACAAAATCTATATTTTACTGCAACTCAGAGAGAAACAATTCCAAGGAACAGCTAACAAGTTTTTCTGACATATGAGCAAACCTAACAACTTTTCGTCGGGGAGAGAGTTATTGAAATACAACTTACTGGACAGCACATATCTTTTAAAGAATTTAATATATACATTTTTTTTATTAGATGCCATGTATTCTTGGCTACAGAACTATGAAGGCTATTTTTTGTTTATGCGCGGAGAGAAATTAATTTCTTTGGAAGCAGATACTGTATCAAATTTTTAAGTTTTTAATTTCAAATTTCAGCGTAACGATTCAAGGTTTTTGAAAGTTTGATGATAACTGAAGGAAAACTCTGTTTTGAGTCAAAAATTTGACTATACAATTAACATTTCTGAAAGAAATGCTTATACATATATGTTTGAAAATAAGTGATATTTTTATGAAAACTATACTGTATTATAACTGTAAATGCCAAGTAAAACTACTTTGCATTTTGGCTCTCCTTTTTTTTCAGTTTTTTGCTATGCAAGCAAATTTCAAAAAGAAAAAAAAAAACTTTCTTAAGAGTGATTCCATACCAACTCACCGAATGGGGGTCGCACGAAACGACTCGGATTTTCTTTTAATTTGTCACACATGTTGATCATATAGAGGCATGGAAAAGTCCAAATTGTTAGGTTCCTGTTCCACTTATTTTCTGAGATACATGACCTCAAAGTTTGTCCACCACGTCAAAATACTAAAAAAGTAATGTTATTTAATCATTTTTTATAAAAAATCGTACTCATGCAAAATAAAAGTGTTAGATATATATGGAAACTAGTTACTCCAGGCATTCAGAAAAAAATACTAGAATGTTCATAATGAAAATTGCTAAGGTACAGGGCTCTTTGAAGTTGTAATCACAAAAACTCGATTTTGCCGATTTTGTTAAAACTGAGGAATTTATTCCAAAAAAGGAAGACATAACCAAAGGTTTACTCACTTTCTGGTAGTGTACAGATGTTTACTATAAAAGGTTACACAATGCATAACTTGGATTTCTCACTCCTTCTTGGAAATATTTAAGCTTAAAGATAAGCCATAAGGCAAAAACATGCGTTTTTGGCCATCTTGGCAGTCATTTTTCTCATAAAGGGGAGCAGTAGAAACTTTAATTTTTTTTTTAAACAAGTCACTGATATGTTAGCTATTCACAGGAAAAGAGTTTACTTTTGGTTATTTCTTCCATTAAGAGATATCCTGCTGACAGTATT
>JAXGGA010010001.1:0-48927 GCA_038373865.1 Uloborus plumipes | reverse complement strand
TAATGACTAAAAAGTTTAAAACCGTAGAACTAAAACAAGTACCACGTATTTGGTATACGCTTTGTCACTCATATTATATGCAATTTAGCACATGAAAGAAGATTATGAAAGACGATAAAGCGTCAGAAATGTATGGTATAATCTCAGTATTTTAATGTATAGTTCTTTCAAAATAATTTTAAAGTTATTGTTTGGGATTGAGCAGTATATTTCATACTTTATACTTTAATTTGTTCTTTTTCACGTTTTGAGCTTTATAACTATACGTGTCAATTTATGTTACTGAAATTATGAAACATTTAAATTGAAAAACATCGTCAGAAAAAAATTATCCTTACTTTCTTAATTACTTTTTTTTAACTAGATAGAAATAGCAACTATACGAAAGAAATAAAAGAAGTATCATTTGACGACAAGTTTCCTTAAAATAGTAAGTAAAATACAATTAAATGAAATGTTTACCCTAGGTTACTTTTTTTGTTTCATATTTTAGTTTATTTTTCTGCTTAAAATTACTACGATTCAGTAAATACAGCTTAATTCACAAATAAGGTACATTTATAAATATAATCAAAATTTTTCCAGTCTGCATAGCTAAAATATTACATTTCTGTTAGAATCATTTTAATTCACTCGCAGTTTATTTCAACTGTATGAAATTTATCTTTAAGTAAATATTTCATACCGAGCCAGTTTGACAAATATTATGTACGAAACTAGTCATTAAATTCCTTCGCATTTTGAAAAATCGGTCTCTTGAAAAGGCAATTAAAACGATGTAGATACTTCAATACCTAAAATGAACCTATCACATAAAGTCAATTTATTGTTCATACGCGAATAAAAATTTTGTTTATTCTTCATGTACGCTATGATATTTATTTAAATAGTTTTCTTTGCACTCTAATGTTAGCGTTAAAATGTGTCTTTGAGCAAGGAATTAATATTACTCCTGTAATTTCTGAAGCATTTATAGACTATTTAATTGGTAATACAAATTAGTTGAAAATCTTCAGAAATATAATATTTTTCCTTAATGTTTTTCATTTCTTTATTTCTTTATTTGTTTTTACAATTCTTGTATTTTTCTTTCTTTAATTTTGGCTTCAAATAAAATTTATGATGCGTTTACATACTAAAATGTTTTAAAAGAATTCAGATTTAAATATCCTCCATTTTCATCAATTTTTTTTTAAACGTGAGGTATGTCGAATAAAACATATATATTTTGAAATAGAGCCAATCATTTCTTGGTTTAATTGTGTGCACATTTCATAGCGCCGAAAATGCTGCTGTGAATTTTGACATACTACTGAAAACACGTTATACGTATACAATTATGAATGGCAAAGCATTTCGAAGAATTTCGCATCCATTCCATCGCAATTGATTTCTTTTACTAATCAAAGCATCAAAAAGTTAAATTTATAAAGATCATAACCTAATAAAACACAGCAATTATTTTCCTCTTGAAATAGTTTTTCGACTACTATGTTGTTGTTGGTCATACCCAATGACTAGCAAAGCTAGGTTAAGGCCATGGCTTAACTCACCCTACAGAAATCTAACACCAACATTAAATTTTCATTCATTTATGTCCTGCTTGGAGAGTCCCAACCATACGAATATTTGGTCAGGGGAAGCCTGCAACAACAAAACATTTGGTACAAGTTTTGAAGTGTTTGGATCCCCTTAAAATATCAAACATCTCAAATGATAAAGTTTACAAGTACCTTTGTGCTATTGATGTAGAGAAAATTACAACGTTCATTAGGCACAAATAAGCAGGGATACTGCAGACACGTGTTTCGGCGTTGCAAGGAACGCCTATTTTCAATGCAAAAAAAAATTGAGCTTATGGATGCACAGACATCCGACAAAAGCCCTGCGTTCCTTGTAACGCCGAAACACGTGTCTGCAGTATCCCTGCTTATTTGTGCCTAATTAACGTTGTAATTTTCTCTACATCTCAAATGATCACTGAGGTTTTGTGTTATTTCTATTTGATCTTCTCTACTAAGGTAATACTAATAATAAACTGCATTCGTGCTGATAAAAAATCCTTCTTTTAGCTCATTGTTTAAATTGAAAAGTATCTTCCCAATATGTAATGAGTTACCCCCCTTAAGCCAGGGCTAAGGCAGAACTGAAGCAAATACACTCACAGCTCAATCATAGCATCCTGAGACTGCAATGCAATTTATAGCATAGCATATGCATTCGTATAGCATAGCATATGCAGTGCATATTCGTCCTTACGAAACTGCAGTCTCAGGATGCTATGATCGAGCTGTGAGTGTATTTGCTTCAGTTCTGCTTTAGCCCTGGCTTATGGGCGGTAACTCATTGCATATCACCCAGCTTTTGCCTTCGAATTTTGAGTTGAGCCGCACCATAGTTTGCGGACGCTCGCTCGTAAGATAAATTAATTTTATCTACCAGTTTGTTGGCAATCTTAGCTACAATAAGAGGATGTTTACCTCCGGCTCGATCATTGGCTAATCATTGGCTCGATCATTGACTGAGGAGTCCAGAATAAGGACGAAACTGCAGTCTCAGGATGCTATGATCGAGCTGTGAGTGTATCTTCCCAATGCCTTAGTAATTTAAAGAGAAGTTACGCTACTAATTTTTTCAAATGTATTTTATAAGCTTTTTTGTTTGCACTTTTAATCAACATTTATGATTTTTTCATTCTTAATAAAATGCATCTCAAGCATAATATCCATAAAACGTAATAAGAAAGGAAAACGAAATGTATAATAAATGACGCTCATTTTGCTTGATTTTTTATGTTGAGTTTTTCCTTAATACCTTAATGATGGATATATTTGGCTTTTAAAAACGTATCCTTAAATTTTTGCATAAAGCATTTTCTATCGCGTAAAAACTCCCTTTTAATGATAGCAAAATGACACTCTTAAAGACATCTGTTGCCCTTTTTAATCCCTTACAAAAAGTTCTCGAATTAAATTAATAGCGAATAAATTTATTCTGCATAAATATGAAAAAGGCAGGCTGGTCAGTATAACTGAGGTCTCTATAAGAAAAAAAAAAGAAAACTTTAACCCATTAATGCCCGACATTTTTTTTCCACAGATATTTTGTATACTGGTTACAGTGTTTAATGGACAGGAAAAATAGTAAAAAAAAATATTATGTAAACATATTTTTTTAAGGCTACAGTGAACAAATAAAATTGGTTTTTCAATTATTGATTTATATGTCTAAAACTTTGTGTGCTTGTATTATTGTATATTTACGACATCTAAAAGCATAAAAAACACAAATTAGTGCAAAAAAAAAATGAATACTTTTTTTCAAATTTCAAACTTAAATATTTTTTTAACAAAATTTCAAAATATTCCAGGCGTCGCAATTTTTTTTTCAAACTTTGAATTTCCACCTAATTTCCAATCATTAGGCATGATTGCATAAAACATTGCATATAATGCATTGTTTTGTGCCATCATGCCTAATGATGGGAAATTAAGTGGAAATTCAAAGTTTGAAAAAAAATTGCGACGCCTGGAACATTTTGAAATTAAAAAAAAATATATATTTAAATTTGAAATTTGAAAAAAAGTATTCATTGTTTTTGCACTAATTTGTGTTTTTTATGCTTTTAGATGTCGTAAATATACAATAATACAAGCACACAAAGTTTTAGACATATAAATCAATAATTGAAAAAAATCAATTTTATTTGTCCACTGTAGCCTTAAGGAAAGAAAAATCGTCCCTTAAAAGTTAAGATAGACCCCAGAGGGTACGCACTTTTTTTACAAAAGAAAACTTTTCTACCTACGATATAATATGTAAAAAGACATTTATTAAGAAGAAATAACATACATCCCTCAAGAGTAGTTCATTGCATCTGCACTACTGCCAAAGCTTTTGCAAGTTTAAAAAAGCTATCATCAAGAATGATGATAACAAAAGGAATAATATATTTTTTTCAATTTAACCAATAGTTTTTTGTCAATATGTTTAATTAGTTAAAAGACAAGATCCCAATAAGTTATTGAATTATTATTTTTGTTTTCTAAACACTCACAAAAAAAAGGTTTAGTTAATGGAAAATTGACTGTCGGTTTTGTTTACCTAAAGAAAAAAAGTAATAACAAAGCAGTTTCGAGTTTGTAGAGTAGTCAAGTTGTGAATAAAAGATACTATATGTGTACAATTGAATCAAAAAGCATTTTGTGTTTTGAAGCTGTCTCTAACTTTTAACAAAGCAAACACTCTTTGAGGCATATATTCCACAAGGTTTTCTAACCCTTCGTTCGGTATTTCATAGTGCTAAACTTTATTGCCATCTTCTTTTTTTAAACATTGCCACCACAATTGCACTTAAAATATACATAATTGAAAAAGAATTACATATATTTTTGATTACATACCCTAAAAAAATTTAGATTTCACAAACTTGAAATACCTCGTATTGTACATTTCATACAGTTAAACTTCTTTCAAGAAGCTGTTTGTATTTAATTGAATTCTAAAAGACCTTACCGAAAATTTTTAAATTTTGTTGCAAATCTGTAGAATGGTTGCCAACTATTTCAATTGCAAGCCAATTATATGCAAGCCTACATTATGCTTAGATAGCCCTTAATGGTAAGGAGAATTGATAAGCTCTTTATCAGCTTGACATCTAGGAACATGAAAGTCATTAGGTATAATACTTTCGAAAAGGCGTGGTCTTTTCATTATTCTTCCTTTCATGTGGCCGCCAGAAAAGCAGAAGGGAAATATCGTTACTTTAAGTCATCTTGAAAGCATGTATTTTCTTTTTGAGCCTGCAATTTCATAAAAATAAAAATAATGCAATGAATAAATGGAAATTTTCAAAATTTTGGCAAAAAACGATACTTGGTTAAAATATCAATAAATAAACCGTGGTGTGAAAACTAAAACTAGGCAACTAAATGTACGTTGTTAATAAGAAAAGTGTTCTTTTTTCACGATTTTTGAAGAATATGAAGATTTAATTAAATGTTATTTGACTAATATTTCTAAATTTTCTTTAATTGTAAAATTGCATGCCTTCTTTTACACAAAATTTTCAACAAAAGTGAAAAAAAAGTATGAAATTTAGGCATAAACTTTTAAAATCTCAGTTCAATAGTTTTAGGCCTTCATATTTTTAATATATAAATCATTATCATCTTAATATACTTAGAATATTTTTGAGAATTATTTAGCAGTATTTTGATACTAAATGTATAAGAGGGATTTTTTTTTAAGAATGCTGATTAAAATGGGATATTTTAATTTTGCATTAAGTTTAGGATGCCAGGCTTGTAAATAAATTGTTTATTTAGTGTACGCTATTATTTTATTGATGATAAATATATTACAAATATTGTTTTATTTTACAAACGATCAACCAATAATTACATGTAATGAAATGGTTCTTTACAGTTACCCATAATTTACCAGATTTTTAGTTACCAAGTAGTAGTATTCACTTCAAACTATAAATTAGTAACAAAAATTATAAAATAGAGTGGTTCAAATAAACTTTCGAAACCAATTTGTTCTTTTCTCAAACTTAAAAAAAGCTTAAGGGCAAAGGAAATAAAAAGAAATTGTAGAGTATAGTGTTTTTTTAATAAAGAAAATAGGTTCTATTCCTTTGAGTGAAGCATTTGTTTCGATAAAAAAGCCGCCTCAAAAAAAGTAGACTTTAGCCCAAAGCAAAATATTTTTACCACAATCTAACGATAAAGCAACAAATATTTAGTAACGTAATTTATAAAGTTATTAAAAAGTTATTATAATTTCGGCTATATTATTTTTTTATTTGGCTTCTGCACTTGTTAAACTTCAAGTAATTTGCTACATTTTTTACTGGAATTCAAGCAATTTCGGCATGACAATATGCTTTAAACACTATAGGGCTCCTTGTCATCTTTTTCGAAGCCTTGCTATGCTTCATCAATTTATTCAAAATTCACTAAGCCAGTTTTCACAAAATTGGCCTACATGTTATAGTCGCGGTTTATTAGTTTATGCATAAAAAATTCCCACTCAATCGCAAAACTTGTGGCCATTAAAGGGTTAAATAATTGCTCTTTTAATAATACATTGCTAAAGCGACTAAAATATGACTAAAGAATCAAAGTTCAATATGATTCAATCAATCTTGATGCACCATATTACTGAGTTACACATTATTATTATTGCAGTTGATTTATCTTCAAAGCTTTTTATATTCATATTACTTAGAAGAAATAAGAAAATTGCTTTTTCTCATAGCAAAAAAACCATTAGATGACTCATATATCGCAGTATAATTTCATCATTACACAATATATTTCAATTTTATTGCTCAATATTAAAAGATCGAAATAATTTTAGCTAGGATCGGTAAATTAAAGCTGGACGAAATTCATGTTTTCTCTTATTAAACATTTCTACGCTAGAGTGACTGGGTTCACTAATGGCTCCTGGAGTAGGGTGCAAATGACGAAGGAAACAAATTAAGAAATCGCCTACCGTTACACAATTAGTGATCATTTGCTCAGAACCCATATTAACTTTTTATGGCTGTAAACTTAATCGTGTTCTGGCCGTTAACATCGTTATTTTACTCTCTGGGTATCAAGTGGAAAATAATATATAGTTCGTCGGCTGTATTCTTGCATGTTTCATAGCAATACTTCGTTTCGCTGATTGATACCCTTGAAAGCTTGATTGCAGGGATGCACCGATTAATCGGCAGTACCGATTAATCGGCTATAATTGGCTGCTTTGCCGATTATTAATAATTGGCAATATCGTGCCAATTAATCCGAGGACAAAAAATATTTTTTTAAATATTGCTTTTTAAACTATTCATTCACTAATATAACGAGCAATTCCATTAACAGTAATAATAATACTCACAGTTGATATAATAGTTATAATTTTTTTTTCCTGTTTCGAATAAATATACACATAGAAAATTTCGATATTTTTCTCCTTAGCATAGGGCCTTCATATAACCTCTAATTTTCTCAAAGAATAAAAGTTTTCAATTAAATGGCTAATAATAATTAAGAAATTTAAACTAAAAGCACTGGCAATAACAGGACAATTGGTTCTAAGAAATTGGATGAAATTATTTTAAGAAAATTAGGAAAACGGAAAAAAAATCTTCTCGCAAAAAATAAATGACTATTTCTAAAATCGGAATTGTGAAAGAAAGAAAAAAAAAGAGATGATAGTAAAATTGGGAGGATTAAAAACAATCAACTTTATCATTAATCGTCTCTGCCGATTAATTGGTAATCGGCCAATGTGCTTATCGGCGCATCCCTACTTGATTGTCTCCAAAATATTTTTAGTAGATTAAGACGGATACTGATGTGAAGAATTCAAAAATCGTAAAGTAATAAATACTAAGTGAAGAAAAAATAACGATGTGGCAAATTTTTTTTTGCTCTTGCGAGAACAGTTTTTAAGTCTTCTAAAAAACGGAGACATTTTGTTTTATTTTGGAGAAAATGACCACGAACAAAATTTTAAATAATTAATGAAAGTAGTGTATGGATGCCTATCATGAAGAGTAAACTATTACCTTTCAACTCTGAATTAATTCGGCTTTACTTTAAAAACAGCATTGTCTCTGTAAAAGTTCTTTATTGTATGTTTTAACACTTTTTTTAAAATAAGAACTTATTTTTTATCTATATTTCACTACCAACGCAGTTTTGTGAGATTTAAAATATGGTGTTATGATTTTATATTTTTAAATGATGTATTCACAGCACTCTCTAAGTAACTGAAGCTCATTTCTTTGTAAATAGTTTAACTTTAATAAATTAATTGAAGGATTTTCTGTTTTTATACCTTATTCGCATACAGTATTAAATCTTAAAACATCGTTCTGAACATTACGTTGCAGTTAAAAGAAAAGCTGAGTAATATGTCAACTGTTTACCAATTTTTAAAATGTTTTCACTATTTTTAAAACTTTAATTGATGTATCAAAACATTTCCAGGTAGTTTCGTAGGAAGGATGTTTTACTTCTTTCACGTTGGTTCTCTAAAGAGTTTTTGTACTGTTTCATTAGCTGTGCAGCCATTTAGCCAACATTAATTTCACGTTCAGCAACTGTAATTATTTGCCATTAAATAACACTACGCCATAAAGAAGAGTAATTAGTTAAAATCAAGCATTAGCACGGAACACGGTTATTTTTCTTTCTTTTATTCTTCTCTCTGGAGCTAGCTTCTGTATCGATATAGCCGAGTTTTGTAATGCTGTTAAGCTCGTTTAAGCGACTTTTGCTGTTCAACTGATATTTCATAGAGGTACATTCATACTAAAAGTTACATTTATAATTATACCATATAAAGACAATAAATTATACAATTTTTCGACATAAGAAGATTTAATTTAACAAATTTTACATGTAATGGTAATTTTTTGATAAACAATTTGTGATGTTATAATGTCAGTCATTTTAATGACAGTAAATGCAACAACTTTTATTGTTTTCGATATTCATTTTAATGACAAGAAGTACAACTATGTTTAATGATTACGACAATTATTTAAAAGTGTAATTTGGTTTAATTGCATTCTAAATAGAGTATGAGTTTTCTGTATTATGATATTTATTTTACTGAACTAACATTTGGCAGAGCGGTGTCTCGTATAACGCTTAAGACGAAAAAAAATATTAGTGTGAAATTAAAAATTCGAATTTGATTTTAAACAATGCACCAAAGTGATGCTCCCATTGAAAGCGCGATATACAAGGACAGTTGAATCAAATTATTTCTTTTGTTCACCTTTGAAGCACGGTGGTTTCATTTGAGGTTGCCTTGAATTTTTAGTATTTTAATACAACTGTTGAAGTCGCCTAAAACGAAACTAAAATGCCTCAAAGGGTTAAAGTAGCATCTTGGAAATATATCTCTCATATGCTGCAATCATGGCACTATTCAAAAAACACACATTTTGTTCTAAGAACAGGTCTAAATATGAAAATGTGTATTATTTTCAGCAGCGCCATTAGCACAATTCATAATTCAATATTAGGCCGTAAGATGGGTAAACAAACTAAAGAATCTTTTCATTTTCCTTAGCAATGAAAAGTATGAACCCATTTATCTCAAAAGATTTTTTTTTTTTTTTTGAGTTGTGCCGCTAATGCAGCCCATGCGTGATATGTAAGAAGGGATATCATAGGGCAAAGAAAATCCATAAAATAGTGAACTTAAAAGGGTTCAGTGTTTGAGAAGCACTTCCACAATTTTTCAAAAGAATACCGAAATTTAACAAAATTTTTACTTTTGAGCACTTATCCTATTGGTCGAAAAGTGCAAGAAGCCCTAAAAAGTAAAAGCAGATTCTTTGGGAAATCAAGTGAAGTTCTTTCAGAATCTGACAATAACACGTTAACAGCTCTTCAGTAGGTGTTGTCGTTATGCGCTTTAATGTTTATGGAAATGAAACGGAACTTCAAGGAATGTAGCGTGACACTTTTTTCATCCTACCCAACACAGCCAGTTGGGAGAGAAAAAGCTGCCATAAAATGTGTTACAGCTCAGCGGGAATATTTGTCATGCTGATTAAGCTACTGTGCCTACGTGATCCCAATGGATAACAAAATATCCCTTCATCGGAAGCAGTCACAAATTTTAAGTTCGTTATTCATGGTTTATTTTGAGCTTTTGGGACGAAATATGATGTCATTTTCGGGATAGACGCTTTAGTTTGCGAGAATAGAGCTCTGGGGAAAATAATAAAACAATTTCCTCTTCTGAAAACTGTTAAGTGGATGTTTTTTTCGTACCGTTATGAGAGCCTTCGTTTAGAAAGTGTTTTGCCTTCTTGAACCGTTAACATTCGCGGGTAGCTTAGAAACCTGGCAACTCTCTCTTAAAGGGTAATACTAATGTAATGTTTCTTACTAATCCCGTCTTTTTATTCTCCATTTGGATTTAGAAAAATCACTCTAAAATTATAATTATTTTCCCTCGACTTTGTAGCACGAAAGCCTCAAGAGAGAGTAAGTTTCTAAATTAAATTTCAGCTAAGCTTTCACTGCTTAATAGTAAACAGAGCTCAGTATCTTCAACTTGGTATATTGTATAAATTTTAGGAAAAAACGCACTTCTATGAAAAAAGAATCTATTCATATGAAGAAGACAGAGTTGGCATATAATAATGACCTTATTCTAAAATTTTATACTGTCAAAAATATTAGACATATTAAAATGAAACTGCAAATATTTAGCGTGATAGGCTATTGTTATAGGAAAAACGTCCACTCTAACTGCAATATTTATTTTTATTTATTTCTTTATTTATTTAAAGTATTGGGCACTACAGACAAATCCAATTACAGTGGCAAGTATAACAAGTACATATAAAACAAATTATATGTTAAAAATATACCGGAAGACATGTTATGACACCCAAAGACTACAGTTTTGTCCTTGTTAAGAATTCATCAGGAAAAGCTTGAGTACTACGCAGTAAGTTTTCCCCTTAAACTAAGACTAGCTTTGCTTTCAATTGACGAGTTAAACCGCACCATTGCTGCGGGCATTTTCTGGTGAAGTAAATTTATTTTACTTGCAATACACCGCCAGCTCGATTATTCTATCCAGACTGCAGCTTTGTTCTTGTTACAACTCATCACTCTAGAATAGGATGAAACTGAGCTTGTAGCAGACATCGTCTTGTAGAAGCTAAGAGTGCTAAAAAAAACTAATAGTTAATGAAAATTAGTTTACCTGCTCACAATTTTTCATTAGCTGCCGGTTTTTTGGCACTCTTAGCTTCTATAAGATGATATCTACTTCCAGTTCGGTTACATCTTATTCCGGACTGATGAGTTCTAACAGGAACAATACTCCTGTTTCCAGCAACTGAGCTGGTGGTGCATTTTAAGTATTTCTGCCTTAAACCTGGCCTACTGGCGGTAACTTAATGCTTAAATTCATTTTAGCTACGAGTTTGTTAGCACTTTCAGCTAACAAACTTCTGGTGGTAACTTAATGCTTAAATTCATTTTAGCTACGAGTTTGTTAGCACTTTCAGCTCCAATGAGATGATATTTGTGTCCAGCTCAGATATTGACTACTCCAGTCTTATGAGTTCATAACAAGTACAAAACGGCAGTCTCATAACCTGTTTGGCGGTATATTGCGTGTATAGTTCTGCCATAACTCTGGGCGATAATTTATGCTTACAACATCTACCTTATAATTCAGTTGATTCAACATGTTTTTTTAGAGTCAAGTAAATATTGCAATTATCCACGAATTTGTCTTTCAATAGTTTGTAACCGTGCAGAAATACGTATTCACGCTCTTTTAGTGTTTTGGCGTCGATGGTTGTTAAAAAGTATCTGTGGCATTGTCCTATAAAAGATAACATCTTTGTCAAGAAGTAACAGCTCACACAATGAGTATTTATAACTGAAAAAAGGCACGTTTTTCTTTACACACTTTTGTTTATAAATTACTTTAGTGTGTGTTATAACTTTGAAAATATAAACTCTAAAAATCTAGTGATTCCTTTATACTACCCCATTACGAGTGTTTTTTAAGCAGACATGTCCTAAAATGCTTTACACCTTGCAGGATTATTTTACTAATTTTGCTCAAATGTGTTTCAAAGTTGGAAGACAAAGGGTGTTAATGGAGAAAATGCTGGAAGATATTTTTGTTTTGATAAGGACATTAAAAGGGCGTATTTTTTCTCAGTAATTTCATTTGTGACCACCGTTTGGGATTATTGTGCTTTTAAAAAGGAGTAAAGTATCGCCACAGTGAAAATTATTTTTGTCGTTCGATTCCTTTCCAAAATTATTTTGCAGTTTAGGATGCCGAGAAAAAATAGTTATTAAAAAAGAAAGTCGAAAAGTTTTGCGAACTGGATAGATTCTCGTAGCAATTAAACATCTCGTACCGATAAATAAAAGAGGTGGCTTCAGATGCCTAGAGTTAAAAACCGCAGGGGATTATCATACATTGCTTAGTTATTACAGTGTCTTTTTTTAATGCTTTTAATTGTTTATTTTTTCATATTTATGATGTGCGACAGAAGTTAATGAAGTCGTATTTTTTGTTATTGTTATTGTTTTTATTCAATTAGTACCCCACTTTTCGTTAGTTTGACAGAATAATCAATTAAAATTAACCAAGAAATTGAAGTTTAGAAACATTTTTACGGTTTGCAAATTTATGTTTAAATTTCACTGCGATTTTTTTAATTCAATATTTGTAAACATTTGTATATATGATTAAATGGCACAGATTAAGAATCAAGCTGTCTTCTTTATTTCAAGCACGCTTAATCTTTGAAAACAAATGTACTTTAAGTAACCTACCCTACATCCTACTTTACTCTATTTAAAAGAGGAGAAAATAAAAGTAAATTTTTTAAAGTTTACTCCTTTAATAGACCACGTAAATCTTTAAGCAAGTTTCATTAATACCACAAACATGAAGTTAACTGCACGGCATGTTAAGTTACTGCTATGATATGCTCGAGAAAAAAGTAAAGTTGGACCACAGTAGACCCTATTAACCATATTTGGAACATGGATATACCGTAAAATGGGGTGAATCGGAACACTTTTCAGCTTTGATTGCAACAAAAGCAGTTAAAAGATTTTTTTTAATTTGATTTTCTGGGTCAAAACTTCGGTCTTGCTTTACTTTTGATATTCCAAGCAAAGACAAAACATTTTGAGCAGTTATTATTAAAATATATAGGAAATTATGGGTGTTCCGAATCACCCCGCTGATAGGGGTCAATCGGAACACATGTTAAAATTTTTATTTTTTTCCATTCAACCTGTAATAGGTCTCACAAACATGAGTAATGTTGATGGGGGAGAATAAGAACAGATAATTACTGTCAAATAAAAGTATAATTTCAATACCAGTAAACGTTTATAATTTGTCAAAAATCAAAATAATTTTGAACTTATGAAAAATTAAAATTAATTTTAAGAAATGCTTTTTAATTGAAATACAAAGCTTTAACATAAACTGAAGTCACTCATATCGTCCACAAGTATGTACTTGTCCTTAAAACTAGCAATTGTGACTTGGCTTAAGTTTTTTCATAGCATCTTCTGGGATGAACTCTGCCTTTTCTTTAGTTTCTTGAAATCTCTGTGTTTTGGAGATTGTCCTGAAAGATTTTAACGCTTATTCATGACTGTCTGTGTACTGGTCTTTTGCTATATAAAGTCTATATGACTTTTCCCCGCGTATTTTAAGTAAAAAGAAGTCTCCTGGAGAAAAAATCTTTTGAAATCTGCAACTTTTTGTCATTCTAAGATCTAGTTGCTCACGAGAAGGGATAAACAGTAATAAATCCTTGTCCTTGTCTTGATTAGAAGAATTGGGGTCAAAATCTTGATTTTTCAAACAGTTTCCTTCAAATAAGTTTGAATTGGAACAACAGAACAAAGTGTTCCGATTCACCCCGCAATTTTTTTTCCTATGGCATTTTTCAGAATTCTTCCTTTTTATGACACAATTTATAAAAAATGTAAATTCTAATGTGGTATTCTGTTGTTCAGATACATGCATAATTGAAGCATACCACTCTTAGGTTTAAAATATAAGAAGGTTTGTTCTTGCATATGAAGTTTTGCAGTCTATGAAAATGTGATGTTTTCTAGCATTCCACATGCAGACCTCCTTAGAAGCCAGTAGCGTTTCCAGATTGACAAAAGTAATTTTTTCCTACTTCCTATGATCTTGCCTTTCTAAAAAAAAATTAATGGCGAAAAATACCCAATAGTATATTTATGAAGAATTTCTTTGTACGGTCGGGAAGTTTTGTTCCGATTGACCCCGCTGTTCCTATACACCCCATTTTACGGTACTCCGAATTTTTATTTCATTATCACCATCTGTGGCGCGACAGCTCAGGGTGGACTAAGCCTTCTGCACTGTAAAAAATAGACGTTGTTTTTACAGTATAATACAGCTAATTTTATAATAACAAACTGTAAAAATTCCTAATTTTACAGTAGTAAACTAAAATTGCTCAATTTGCACTAATAAACTATAAAATTGCTAATTTTACAGTTTATTACTATGCATTTTACAGTTTTAAACTGGAACCTCTGCTACCAGTATTGTGCTATTGTTTTTACAGTATAATACAGCTAATTTTGAGGTAATAAAGTGTAAAATTGCTGCTTAATAGTAATAAATTGTTAGATTGCTTATTTTACACTTTATCACTGTGATTTTACAATTTTAAACTGGAACCTCTGCCGCCAGCATTATACTGTGAAAACAACACTTTATTTTTTGCAGTATACATCAGTCGTATCCAGCTAATACATGGAGCTCCTACACTCGTAGCTCCATGAGCATATAGGTGTATCACGCGTAGGAAAATTCGTTCTACTCAACTCCCAGTTCAATCACAACTTCTACCCTCCAGTCAACTTTAGAAAGAAAACATCTAACTAAATGCCATGCTGTTGGTGGTAGGTAGTTGAAAGATAAAAAGAAGTAGGTGGTGAATTGAGCCCCCCCCCCCCCCCCCCATTTAAGCTCTTCCAGTTCTTTGACCTAAGGACAAAAGACTCTTCTTCCACAGCATCCGGGTTTTCTAGAATAATATAGTTTGGAAAATGTTCTTTAATATGCTGCTATTGTCAAGGTGGATAACGTGGCCGATCCGAGGTAGGCGGCTTATTTTTATACTGTGGACAATACTGTGTAATTTTTGTTTCGACTTTAAAAATCCCAGCGATATACTACGGACCCCACGTCTCCGTGAAACCCAATTTAAAAAACCATTGGATATTGCAGATTTCGTATGGCGGATAATGTTGATGTTGCTGTTATTTAAGCCACTCGGGCAACATTCCCTGAAGTATTACACATGCGTCAGCAGCTTTTACTTTGAAAACACGATACTCTACACTGAAGTACAAATACCTTAAAAGACCTAAATATAGCCTTTTACTGATTTGTTTTTCCTCTTACATTATCTCCGCATTATTGCTTAACATAACTGAAAACGATCTCTTTTATGTATTAAACTTTTCATTTGAAACATCAAATTTGATTCATTCGCTCATTTCAATGTTTCTATTAGAGAACAATGATCTACTTCTGGAGCTATAATTCCATAAGTGCATCAAAGCTCGAGTAGTTTCTAACTGTAGATCATGAACGAAATAATGTTGCAGTGATATAAATTGTCAGAGAAGCGAAAGGGCTTCTGCGCAATATATTTCTGCTTTAGCTGACAATTCAGGCATATATAAATCACTGAGACTTACTACATATCTCGTACCAAGTCTACTTTAATCCATTTTACCGTGAAGTTCCGAATACTTGCTTTTCCGTTTCATCTTTTCGCTGTTCTACGAATATCGCAAGGAACGTATTTATTTTTGCTCAGTGTAATACATCGAGACTTATTTATTTTTGAGGTATTGTTACCTGTGAGTTTGAACTAAAAGCAACAAAAATATCTAAAAAGGTAAATCTTCGACTATCCGGGATCATCAAAGAGCATTATATTTGCTTCAAAAATTTTCTTTAATCAAGTGGCTAGTATGTATTTCTAGGGGGAAAAGAGTATGTTAAATGGAATTGCACGTTGTCTGCAACCGAACGCTTTGATTGTCAACATTGAACAGTGTCCACCTCATATGAATCACCTTTGTTCCAAACGATTTTGGTTCAATAAATCGACGGACTCAATAATTTAATAAAGCTGGATTATCTTCTGGTTTTGGCGATTTGATTCATTAAAGTGGCGAACTCAATTAACCACTGATTCAACGAACCGGCGTCCACTGTATCTTTAGGTTGTTTGTCCTGACATTTTGAAAATATGGGCGATGTTCCTAAGGTGAATTTTTTTTGGTGAATTTTCTAAGGTGAATAACGTTTGTTATTCATATAACACGTCCGCCTTGGCGTTTAGTCTGCTCTTAAAATATGCAGTTTTAAAGCTTCCAACTAATAGCCGCAGAAAGCGGAAGAAAAATTTAACAACTTATGCATAATCGATTCAGTGCTTATTTCAAAGTGGTCCTCGTTTGCTCTTTCTACGATCATTGTTTCTAATACTTCTCTATAACACGTACTTTGTGTATTGAACTATAAGTTTTTCGTAAACCTTTATAATATATTGTTTAATTTCAACTAACAGCATTTCCGTGTTTGAGGAATGCCTTTAGAAGGTTTTTCCCCTTAAATTCACTTGAATTCTCCTTACAATTTTAACTTTCGGCTCATTTTGGGGGTTTGTTTTACAAACTTTATCTCATGACCTCACGATTCTTCTGTTAAAATATCAAGCCATTCTGAACAATTCTTTTGAAATTGTAACTTTAATTATAATCTTTCTATGTACCAAAATATAACAAAATGTGTGGACATCCAGATTCAAATATGCCACATTTCTCAAGCCCAGTAGGGTACACCACCCCTCCAGACATAACAAGCTTGGTGTTTTCACTTTGAAACCCATTTTCTTTCCCAAGTAGCACACATCGTTTTTTAAAGGTTGTAAAATGGTTATTAACGTTGTAACAACGGATTAAAAACGTTTATAAAACGTTTAAACGTTTTTTGTGCTACCTGGGTTGCTTTGAAACCCACTTTATGTAACTTATCCCTGAACACACATGAATTTCTCAGAAAGAGATATACCGATTCATTTTGATAAATAAGAGAATAACGAAACCAAAATTAATCGCAAAAACAAACACTCACTGAAATAAAGATTAGCTTTTCCCTTACTAAATTCAAAGAAGCAAATGAATTTAATTGTTCATCATAATTTCGTTATATCTTGAAAATAACAATTCAATTACACTGAAATCATTCTCCACGTTCAAACAAAATGATTCTATTATTAAACATCTGCAGTAATTTAAGGAATATGGAGAACAAAAACGGCAAACTTCTTCAAAAGCATTTACTTCACATCCCTTTCTTAAAAATTGCTTCCAAACATGAATTTTAAGAATGGACACATTTTGAATACTTAATATGTCGTCAACACCAGTAGCGCACGAAATAAATGCGCATACTGTGGAATCACTTAAGAGCATGAATAAAATATAACTTGACAGAATCGCAAAACAACTAGCAAGCAAGCTCATTATGGTTATGTTCCAGTGAAAAGATGTCAGAATGACATTGGGTATTATTCATAATTCATAAACTTGACTATTTTGTTGGTGGTGGACATAAAAAAGAAAATAAAGGAGCAAAAAAATAAATAAAACAATCACAGCAGTTTATTGATATTGTTTAATGAGGCAAAATACTAAAAATCAAAGTCATCAATCATCACGAAAAAAATTTTTGTACCTGAATTATAGTGAAAAAGAGGAGAAAAAAGTACCTTCCAACATGATAATCACAAGTGGCATAATGACTTAGTACTCATAAATATAGTTCATATTTTCGTAAATGATAACTTTGAAGAATAAAAATAATAATGGGTACATAAGTTACACAAAGCATAGCCTGTTTTGTTTTTTTTTTTTTTTTCAACAAAACAGTAAAATATGAGTTTCCGTCATTTTTTTTCTACAGAAGATCTGAATTAAAATGATTTATACGGAATTAAGAGCTTGTCATACAAAATCTAATGTAATATGTATCATACGGGGGGAGAAAATATTGCTCGTTAAACGCTTTTATAAACAAAGGCCAATCGAATTCAATATAATGCTAACAGTGAAATAATAAAATCAATGAAAAAAAACAATCAAATAAAATAGAAACTTGAAATATGTCAAAATACTGTAAAGCGTGCAACGAAATCCAACTTTATTTAAATAACTGCAACCAAATATGAGTAATGACACATCACATCAAAATTTGAATATTTTAAAATCAAGTTTAAAAAAACGACTGCTTTGACCTATGAATTCAGTAAAAAAAAATCCAAACATAAATTAATAGCGAATATGAATTTTAGCAAATAAATTTGAGTACATTTAAAATTTTTGAGCACACAACTTATAAAAAGAACAATTAAAGACAATGAAAAGAAATTTTTTGCTCAGAATTTCAAAATATAGTAATGCTTAAACCCTGATAGCCAAGTTAACATGGATTATTAATAGTCAGCATAAATTAGGAAATTTTAAAAATCGTAAAAAGCGAATGAACTTTACGGAATACATTTTCTGAAAGTATAAGTGTCGTCTAGTTGCAAAACCGGTCATCTCCATAACAGAAAATGTTTCAGGAGAGACGATTTTTTGTCACACTTAGGGAATTTGTTATAGGATCGAAATCTCTTGTTTTTAATGTGGCACTAATGATAATAGGTTTTAAAGCACCATAAGAGAATCTGGAGAAGTTGCAGGGAAGGGGAAATTCAAAATTATAGTTATAATTTGGCTGGTTTTGCAGCCCATTTTGGAGTTGGCCGGTTTTGCAACAAACTAAAGCTTAAAATATCTACAAAATTGACATTAAATAGCGGGGTTTTAGGCAAGAAAAATCATTCACAATGTTTCTGCTTAAATGAACCTTATTTTAGGTTGAGTAAACTTATAAAAAAATATACATGTATGTAATATAGTTGAAACAAACTTTACACTCGAGGGACTAAATCGTCATCTTCAAGCTCGCACATGATGACGTCATTATTCCCCAAGGATTCGTCATCTCTTTCCTAGTAGACTTCCTCGTTAGCACCCAAGTCAGCCAAAATGTTTCTGTAAAAAATTAATCGGTCGTTTCAATCTGGTCCATAATGTTTCCTCAGTAATTTTTGACATCACGAAATTTCAGAGGCTTTATTACAGTACCTATAGCTACAGCATCAAGCATGCTGCTCATAATATTTCTTTTGCTCTTTACCACCGACTTTCTGGCTGCAAGCTCATTTCAGTAGAATACCTAACCTTGCACCAATGATGTATCCTTGTTTTTTGTTATAAAAAACCTTTTTGTCTTGGCGAATTTGAAAGGCCATTGTGAAGGTGGTTTGATGAATACATTGCTAGTCTTCCAATCGTGGTCGGTGTAATCTCTTCCAGGCTTAAACACTGTTCCAATTTCAGCTAAAATGCGTTCATGAGCTGCAGGATCAACGAGAACCTCTATTATCTTCAACTTCTTTTTAATTTGAGTGAAAGGTTCTTAGGGGCATGCCGTGTTAAACACAACTTTCAGTGAGCAACAATAACATTTAAACAAACTAAACTATCGTCAAACCGTGATATGATAAGCGGGAACATTAGCGCCACCAGCTACCTGTTGAATTTGGAGATGGCCGGTTTTGAAAAACACTGACGAGTGGATGTGGCCGCTTTTGCAGCACATTGGAGTTTTCTAACCCCCAAAAAGCACTGATCTGACCTGTTTTGTTATGGTTTCTCATTGCCAATGGGTGGGAATGTTAGTAAAGGACTTAGTACAGTAAACAGAGATTTTTTCCGAAAATGAGAAGTTGGCCGGTTTTGCAACCAGACGACACATATACCAATTACTTAATATTTCCATCATAGAGCAGGCTGGGCATATTTATTCAGTTTAAAATGAAATAAGTGAAATTTTTGATGAAATAATGCTAGTCCTTCACTAATTTCAATGTTTCTAAAATAAATCATAAATCAAGATCTAAAATCTATGATTCTGATCATTATTTTTCGAAAGATTGGTAAAATTATTTGTGTTTTTTAGCACATTTCAATATTTCTAATCAAAAAACTAAAAAATAACTAAAGCCGAAAAGTTGTTTTAAGTTTTTATAAGAAAAGGACTGCTTCGTGGTACTAGCCAAACATAGTCCCTAATACGTCCAAATTTGTGCACTGTGTAACAGCGACAAATATGATCTTAAGGCAGTATGTTTACTCAACCAGACACTTGTAACTTTCATTAGTGGGTTTTATGTGCCACTTTAAAAAATCATCCATCATCAAAAAAAACTTGTTTGAAATACGCTCCTAAAATAAATTTGGAAACAGCGAATAACATCAATATAATTTATAAGACGACAGCTTGCAATCAAAGATCCAATGGCATAGACGTGGAAGATTTGGAGCTATGATGCGAAACGAAGTTCGAATAAAACTGGGCATTACTCATTTTCCGTGACCCACCCATGCTAAAGAAAATAATCTGCAATTCAGTACGCAAATCTTCACTAAAGTTAGAGGTAATAAAAACTGGCTTGACTTCATTTGCACTACGTTCAAATCTGGAAAAGTGTGGGAGGCAAAGACCAGCGGGATATAGGGTGGTTAAGTTGACGCAGTCCTCTTAATTTTCTTATATTTTAGGAAAATGACGGCAAAATTTTCAGAGTATATTTCCCTCTTTTCTTTAGGTGGTAATTAGTTTGGTAATGTTCCACTTGCAGTGCACATTTACGACTTTTTTTTCTTTTGCAATAACAAGTAATTTTTGGGTGTTTCATTCTGATGCCCATCTAATTTATGGCGATTTAACTTCGTATTTCATCTCTTCGTATTTCATAATTTCCTCGGCACTTTTCGTTTGTGATTATTTAAGATAGTTTGGGATCAGAAAGTTTCGTCTATTGTATTATGATCTGCATTGTGGGGAAAGCATTCGACTTTCCCAAACCAAAGCTGAAGGAGGAGGAAAAGCAACGAAAAACTCGGTAAATGATGCTGCAGATGCAGTATTAATTAATGAAATATCAACTGGATCAGTTGCTAAAGATTTTACTATTTCTACGAGACGGCGGACGCGATATGTCTGAGTAATGAAGATGTTGAAGAGTTGTTGAAGAGTAATGAAGAAGAGTTACGATGATCATGATTCAAGCATTCTACAATCTTCTGTTGAAAAATGAAATATGTTTTACTATCATTTCAGAAGAAAAGCGAGAGTCTGTGTACTCAAAAGAAAATCTTTTTTCTTTATTTCCAGCACATGTTGGCACTCGTGTGGCTTTAACTAAAGATATTGTCCGGAGAATGATAAACCAATGCGAAAACTTTAATATATCTCTCAATTTAAGTCCTATGATTATGATACAGGACTAAATGACTTGATAGAAAGATTTTTTTTTTTTACCATGATCCTTAACCCCCGGCCAATCTCGAGATGAGTGCAGTATTCATACGTTCGCTTATTGAAAGGATGTGGTACCTATCAATCACAAAACATATCAATCTGCAGCCAAGTCCACTGTAAAATGAAATCAACAAGCGATCTTGATTTTTAATAGTAAAATATACAGGAATAATATTAACCCTCCTCTACTACGGTGACAAACACAAAATATCACACATACACTACTGTTGGGTCGGATCTGACATACTCCTTTTTGAGCCTTTTTTTTTTTTTTTTTTTTTGACATAAAATACTATTTATCTTTTGGAAATTGGATACTAATGTGAAGTAATGATACTATAGGATGTAAAAATAAATTAGACATAATTTTAAATTTGATTTGGGTCGGTTACGACCCACCGTAGTAGAGGAAGGTTAAAGAACAAAATTTACATTTTAAATACTAATAAGATATAATAATTTAAATTATAGTTTAAAAAAACTAAAAAATACGCTTTTAAACTATATTTCATGATACTCTAACTGCTTTCCCTCCGATTTTCAAAACTATTGAATATCCACTCCCTCTAAGTTTACATGAACTACATGTAATATAGTTTAGCCTTTAGTATTAATAATAGTATTAAATATATTGCTTTTATATTTGCAAAGAACGTGAATTTTATCTTTTATTCAGAGTTACATGCAAACAATTGAAACACTTATAATACATGAACATGTAATAATATAGTTTAGCCTTTAGCATTAATAATAGTGTTAAATATATTACTTTCATGTCTGTAAATAACGTGAATTTTATCTTTTATTCAGAGTTACATACAGACATACTCACATGTGAAACTAATAAAAGCGTATTAATAATAAGTTTAGATTCTCTACTAAGAACGACGCACAGTCATCAATAGGTGAATATTTTTTTCTGCAAGCAATCCAGCACAAGAAGTTTTTTTTTTATCTTCATCTCTTTCATCCGCAGAAAAAAAAAGCGAAACATGAAATGTAGTGTCAAATCCATTACTTTAACATGCAAGTGGCTTGCTTAGCTTATTTTGCCCGAAATTCCAAAATAAATTCCGTATATTGTTTATTTATCATAAGGGCTAACTTTCTGCCTCTTACTTAATTCCTCCAATGCTCGTATAATTAATGCAGTCCCAAAAATCTTTTCCATTTTAAAAACTTTTACTCTACTCGTGTAAAAATAATTTTAAAAAGCTAATTACTTTACCTCAGAAAAATGTTTATTCTGAATTAATTATTCAAAAATTTTAACAAAGGGTATTTCCATTTTTGTACAGGGAAAATGACTGCTTTTAAGAAGATGTTTTCCTTTTTAGGCATTTAATTAATAATAAATGAAGAATGATAAAGAAAAGTATAAAGTACTTAGAAGGAGCAATTTGATTTCGACTTAATTGCATGTAATCCGCTGATATGAGCTCGTTGATTAAAAATGTGAAGTAAAAAAGTTTTAAACTAATTTAAAGTTAGTTTAAAATTTCGTTTCCCATCTAGTACTAAGGATTTTAATGGTTTTAGCTATTAATAATGAAGAAGTAATTCATTATTAATAGCTGAAACTAATTCAGTAAGGAGAAAAGTTGATATCTACGTCAAAAACTCTTTATGTTTTATCTTCCTGTGT
Organism: Uloborus plumipes; assembly: GCA_038373865.1. Taxonomy (NCBI): domain Eukaryota; kingdom Metazoa; phylum Arthropoda; class Arachnida; order Araneae; family Uloboridae; genus Uloborus; species Uloborus plumipes. Next base: position 26,258 of record JAXGGA010010001.1, on the reverse strand, counting down.
TAAAGCAGTATCTGCAGAAGTATTAACTGGGAAAAGATAAGAATTTTTACTTTAGCTTTGATGTGTGTCATTAGCTTAATGATAAGTTTGATTCTTCACTGAAAAGCGAAAGGATTTTTAAACGGTTCAAATGAAAAGCTAATTTTCGGATTTCTTTGATGGAAGACAATTCAGATAAAATAAAAATGTGTTAGAAAACATAGTTGGTAGTATTTTGACTAAATAAAGCTGTTACAAGTTAACAACAAAATCTATAATATACCGTAAAGTCGGGTTACTTGGACCCAAAGGAGATTACTTGAGCCCACAGTAAAATGTTAAAGTCTGGGTTTGGTACTAGCATTAGAGACTGCAGAGTGCTTCTACCTAGAGGAGAAACGAGGAACTACGTGCAAGTCTTCAACTAATAAGTACCAAACCTAGATTTTATCATTTTACTGTAATGGGCTCAAGTAACCCCTTAGGGTCCAAGTAACCCGACTTTACGGTACAGCTCAAGACAATGGATTCCGTAATCGCAAAGATTCGTGTGATCCGTGCATATATCCTCTAATCTGACAATCACTAGTTCTAATTCCTTACTAAATCGAAGATATCATCAATTCGATTTAGCTTCAAGTGATCCGCTATCAGACAAATTTCTGACATTACATGGCACCGCTTATTTATTCACCATAACTTGGACAAACTTACAACACCAAAAACTTTGACAACACTGTCTGTATTATAGTCGAACCTGCTTATCTTGAAAATCTCTCTATGTCAAATTTTTTCAATTTCCCCCTTTTACAGCATAAATTTAATGTTTTTCCTCCTGTTAATCTCGAATGATTTTTTCGAAAAACCTCTATATCTCGAAATTTTTCAATTTCCCCCTTTTACAGCATAAATTTAATGTTTTCCCCCTGTTTATCTTGAATGATTTTTTCCGAAAACCTCTATATCTCGAAATTTTTCAATTTCCCCCTTTTACAGCATAAATTTAATGTTTTTCCTCCTGTTTATCTCGAATGATTTTTTCCGAAAACCTCTATATCTCGAAATTTTTCAATTTCCCCCTTTTACAGCATAAATTTAATGTTTTTCCTCCTGTTTATCTCGAATGATGTTTTCCGAAAACCTCTATATCTCGAATTTTCACAACTCTCATTTTTGAACTTCATCCCCAGCCGCCTTTATCAATGGTATAACTTGGAGACAAAACTCATCTGTTGCACAATCATTCAAAGACTATGTTCGTACTTAAAGGTATGCATTAACTTGCTACCGATATAGTCTTCACAATTAGTAAAACTGGGACTCACAACATGTCGTACAGTAAAATATTTAACAATATCAATACAAAACAATTTATTAAGCATTTGACTTTGTTCCAATTGCTTATTTTTGTACATTTTATCACAACCTCTGTATCTCGAAACCTCCGTATCTCGAATTTTTCTTCTGTCCCGTGAAATTTGAGATTGACAGGTTTGACTCTATTTCTGGATTTGCTGTTTAGGGATATCATACACAAGTAATGATTAACACACGATGTGGCTGAGAATGGAGGATAAGGATACATTGGTGTTTAACTGTGTCCATTCGAACTTAGCGAATAAAGAAAAATATTGCTTACTTCACCGCCCTGTTTGCTCCCCATGTTAGATTTGAGGTTATCTTATCTTATATATTTAATAACACCATATATTTATTTCGCGGAAAATTTTATATTTAACAGAACGGGTGATTTTGTCCAATTTAGTTAGTCGATTCTTTTACTTTTTTAAGCAGTTTTTAATACTTTTAAATAGCTTTTTTTATTTTTTTATCGGACTGGTTTACATTTTAATGGTTTGAGTTATTAATTTAGTGAGTTATCTTTAACTTAATGGAGTTTTTAACGCTGTAAAATGGCTTTCAGTATTTAAAAGTACATAAAAAAGACAGAATTGTATGTAATATTGCCAAATAAGTAGTTTTCATGTAACTTAGACCAGACATGACGGCAAGTAGCGCTACAGTTTTGAAATTTTCAAACTGGGAAATCCTTAGTTTCGAATAGCGCTAAGTCGCTATGGACCCCTACATTCAATACTCTAAAAGACATATTGAACCATTCCTTGTATTTTGCGCATGATTTAACTATACATAAATACTGCAATTGACTTTCACATGCCTTCTTTTGTTGCGAAATGCACAATGCGATAAATACAAAATGTCTTCCAAAATTAAAATGACCAACAAGTATATAAATTATACTAAATTCGGGTAGTATAATTTAACCATTTGAATTATCTTTTACAAATCAAACATTTACAGAAATCTTATTACAAAACGTCTACATACATTCATTGAAAGTCTGAAGAGGATTAAGAATATGATGCATTTAAAATTTTATGCTCAGACTTTACCTTTTGAAGTCGCTTTTGCTTTGAAACTCCTGAAACTTGTTAGGCGAAACGTATGCTAGAAACATCCTGAGTGAACCATGCCTTAGTCCAGAAAATACTTTTAATGAATATTTCTGTGCTTTTTACGTCATTTGGTTGATACAAAGGCGAGATTTTACATGTCAATGCAAATGATCTTAAAATATAAATAAAATTAATTTATTAAGTCTAAAATTGCTAAAACAAAGTTTTCGTAATATTCATGACAAAATGCGGCAATTTGGAGGACAATAAAAGGCAATAATGAGGACACCAAGAAAACAGCTCCAAACTTTTCCCAATTAGCATGAAATCGTGGCATTGATCTTCTTAATTATTTCTCTAAATCTTTTCGATAATTAAACTAAACTGAATTTTAAATGAATATAATGATGGATAAAGAGATTGATTAATATCGTATGAATTTAATGAGCGAATTTTGCCACCCTCTCTCTTTTCAATGTCACATATTTAATGAAATGATAACGGACAGTTCGTTTTAATTTAAGGGTTTTAATAGCGTTAATAGAAGTGCATCAACGGAACACCGATGAAAGACACGAAATTGACAGCTCATTGCAGTGGTTTTTTTTAATTATTTTCCATGGCAATTTTTGATTTATTTTTAATTCAACTCATATTTATTACTTTTTGGTTTTCTTTTTTCTTTCGATAGAGTGATATTATATTTCTGTCATTATACACAGTTTTTGACAATACTTCCATGCTAAGCGCAAAAATGGTATTATTCAACCGCGACGAGATGGCCGGTGTCAATCAAATGAGAAAACGAGTCCATTCCTTAAAATAGGTAGAATTTCTACCCATTCAAATTCCCCCATCATCTGTCAATCCCATTCCTCAATTTTAATCTTCGTATCACTCCTTCCTAAAAATGGACAATCCTGAAAAAAGGAGGAGTCATAGGCCATCTCTGCGAAGTTGAATTATACCTGCAGTCGAGCTCAAGCTGAGATAAAACTCTTTAAAGTCTTGCACCAACATGTATTTGATTCAGATGAAACTTTTTCAGAATTTTTTTAAAAATATTCCCGTTCTCAAATGACCATATAATTTTGTATTTAGGTAAAATACGTCACAAAGAGCCACCTGGTGGCGATAACTCAAATTTTTAAAAAAGTGCGGTTATGACTTTTGTGCTTTAGCACGGCAGAATAGTACGTTTTTAACCATTAATATACTTTGGTATATTTGTGGTGTGGACTAAGGTCGGAGAATGTATAACATAAGGATCCCAGTGGAATTGTCTATAGCTGCTTTCTTTAGTCTGATAATGATAAAATCCTCCTCCCCTTAGTAATTTAAGTTCAGTAGTTTAGTATTTTTAGCTAGTTTGCTTTGTGGAACAAGTCTAACAATGTGGAGATAAATAGTACGTTAATTTTTTCACATAATTTTGGACTACCCGAAAGTGCATACTTATATTTCATCATTTAAGATACTTTGAAATTCACCCCGTCCCAAAAATCTTAGTTCGTGGTGTCCCTGCTTATTATATGGACTTATTTTTGATTATAAAAATGTGGTTCTGCTGATGAAAATACTGCTTGGTAGAGAAAATTACAAACACGAGTTTTTTTTTTAGCAATGGCATTGCTGTATGTTTTCTTTTTGGACCTTAAACGTCGTATAGTCCCTCTTTCAAATTTTCAGTTTGCCAGCGTCTCGCTGCCCATGAGCCTTTGCTCTCCATGTTTCACATTGCATGGTGTGGTACTGACACCTGCTGTTCAGTCGTCGGGTAACCAATATAGCTTGCGGATGTGTGTCTCCGAGGTCTGATCTGGGTTCCTTGCTGATGGTAACAGAGTGCTTTAACCACTGAGCTAAAATGACTAGACGGTTCTGGTGCAAAGTTGGGTTACGTGTACTCTGACGTACGCTACACACTTATCGTAGTTCGTCATTTACGAAAAATATAATTGAAGGGGCAAGTGGATGAAGGTAATATGTGACATTTGAATTTCGCCGATTTACAGAAATTCAAATTAGTGTGCTTTCAATTGTGTTAACTCACAAACACAATTGAAGAGGCAAGTGAATAAAGGTGATATTTGACATTTTTTAAAATTTCTAGAAAAGCTTTCAAAAAGAGTTATTACCTTATCACCTTAATCCATGGTAAAAGGTAAGTTTTTCAAAAATTGTCACATATCACCTTTATCCACTTGCCCCTTCAGTTTAAATCCGAGATGTCAAAATTCATTTTTTTTTTTAATTTTATAAACGTCGATTTTTTTTCTACATTCCTTAAATGATGCTCTTTGCATTTTTGAGAATATTTTTACTTTGGTCCTAATTTTCAAATTATAAATACCTTCATTATTCTTTGACATAGCTGGATTGTTGAAACTGTTGCTGAAATTTTTTTATTTAAGTTTCAAATGTTACTTTTCTTACTTTGTTGGATTAGCAAAGATCTTGCTTCTCAACCACCAAACATATGTATGTTTCCTGCAAAAAGCAAAATGATAAATCTATCTAAACAAACATTATTAATGATTAGTTAAAATTTGCTTATTCATTTAAACTTAATGTAATAATTGCTGTAAATACAAAAAAAAATCAACACCAAGGTTTTTAAGCATGGTGTATTATTTAAACCTAACAATTTTGCAAAATTATAGCTCAAAAAATAATTATGCAAGTAAGAGTAAATGCAACTATTAAAAACATGAATTATATACGCTGAAGTTGTTGCTTTGATATTAATAAATGCTACAAAAAATAAGACTTTAATGAACTTTAAGTAGTCTTGCGATTGTCGGAAAACATTTCTTACACATTCTTCAAGACAATTATTAAAATATTAAAATTCTACTTTAATTGCAATTTCCATTATTAAAATTCAGTGTTATTCCTTCCTTAATGTATTTCATAAGTTTAAGCAATGTAATTATAGAGTTACAGTTTAAACTTGTTTCTCACACCTGTAAAATGACAAAGTGCACTTAAATATCTCGCGGAATAGCATTTAGCGAAATCTTTTAGTTTTAGAATTTTCTGAATAAATATGAATCAGAACTTCACATTTGTAGAGGAGTTTAATGAATAAACTGTCTTAAACCATTAAAAACGCTTTAGCGTAATTTGTACTAATTTACCGTTTTATTTGATGTCGCAAATAAATTATTTGGATTATTTTCGATGTAACATTTTGAAGAGTTAGCTTACACGAATAACGTGAACCAAGGACGGATGCAAGGAAATGGTAATAGGGGCTGTCGCCCAGGGGTGCCCATCCCCCCCCCAAGCTCAATGGCGCAAATCCCCCCCCCCCAAATTTTTCACAACCCTGTTGTAATTTTTATCCCTCTTTTTTTATTTTATTTATTTTTTTAAATATCATTTATTTATTTTTTAAATATTATTTATTTATATTTTTAAATACTACTTATTTTTTTTAATTAAACTCTTATTTTTTTTATAAATTAGTAATTTTTTTGAAGTACTATTATGCGCAGAATAGAATCGCTTTTTTCCCTTTTTTTTCCAGACATTCCAAGCACACACACACACACACAAAAATAAATAAATAAATAATAATTTTAAAAAATATATTAATGACTAATTTACATTGAAAAAAATCGGTAAATAATTTAATTTAAATAAATAAATTAATAAATAATTTAAATAAATAAATTAATAAATAATTTAAATAAATAAATTAATAAATAATTTAAATAAATAAATTAATTAATAATTTAAATAAATAAATTAATAAATAATTTAAATAAATAAATTAATAAATAATTTAAATAAATAAATTAATAAATAATTTAAATAAATAAATTAGTTTTAAAAAATCCACCCCCCCCCCCCCCCAAATTTTGATGGCGCAACTTGCGCCATAATCCCCCCTGTGGGCACCCCTGCTATCGCCCCTCCCTTGAGGGACTTATCAATGGTAAATTTTCGAAAACCATATAATAACCGCATTTTATTAACGTATTTCTTTTATAAAAGCAAAAAAATAAAAAGACTCATCAAAAATAAATTTTGAGATTTACAGCAAAACATTAGGTAATCGAGTTAAATATAGGATATACCTTAGGTCCTTTTGCACAGTGAAAGCACATTGTAGTGATTGTTCAAGTTTTACAAAACAGTTTGCATGTTCACGACAGATGAACATGTTCGGCCGGCTTTAATTTTACTACATATCTTAGTCTTCAACAGTGTTATATGAGCTTCACTAAAAGGGGCGGTGTGTGTGTGATTTAACTTTATTATTTCTCTAGTTTTACTTTACATTTTGTATACAGTGAACTCTCACTTATGCGCCGGCCCAACAGAAAAAGGCGCACAAGTGAGAGAGACGTACAAGTGAACAAGCCTATTTAAAGGACTAAAACGCAACATAGCTTCTGATGAGAGAATGAATAAGAATGTTTCTATAGGATTCTGGACATATTACTCCGGTTTGGCAATTACTATAACTTACAATGATAAAGAGAAAACAAAATTTGTAGCATGCCTAATTACATTTCTCCGAACCTTAATTCATGCGGAAAAAATGCCTTCCGTGAGCAATAAAGGTGGAAGATTAAAGAAGAAAGTGAAGAAAAATGCTTATTTTTTTTAAGAAAATAAATATTTTTTTTTTACATTTGAGGGAAAATTTTTCGCATAAGTGAAATATTTAGCTTCAGAGCGACGCATAAACGAATGATACTATCATTATTTTGCTATGGAATGTGCTGGGACCATTTAAAATCGTCGTATAAGTGAAAAAAGGCGCATAAATGAGTCGGCGTATAAGTGAGAGTTCACCGTATTTGTTATTAGCATCATATTTTGGAAGTAATATTTTCACTAAAATGGGGAGAAATTCTGATTTATCTTTAACAAATTTTAGCCTATTATTAGCATTACTTTCTTCCTTAGTCAATAGCTCTTTTTAAAAATACTGCTTTGATGGAAATAGGATGTAATCCTCATTAAACTGTATGCGTGGTGTCTGGATGGAACTAAAACTTCTATTGAATCAGAATACATTTAGTCATAAAAATAATAGTTCTCAAGTACTATTTTCATTAAAATGGTAAGAAAATCTGATATACCTATATCTTCAAATTGTCTTACTCTAGTGTTAGCGCTGCTTTCTACCTTCGTAAATAACACACAATTTTGAAAATACTACTTGTTAGAAAGTATGGAATAACCCTCGTTTATCTCCTTGTATAATGTCTGAAACTACTTCTTAAATTCTTACTAAACACTGATAAAGTATCCTAGAAGAAAAATTGTTCGTAACAAGTATAAATCCACCGATGAAAAAATACATATTTATAAAATGTTATTTTCTTCAAATTTATGATTTCAGCAATGAAAAATTTATGCATTATGTCAAGTGTTTAACCTGCGAAAAAAAACTGGGGTGCACGTAGGACATGCTTGCGTTATGAAATCATATTATTCGTGTTAAGAAAATAAATCGTTCATGGACAATGAACATATTTGACTTTGTTTAGTTGAAAACATTAATGAAATTGAAAAAAAGCACTTCAGTGGATTAAATTTGGCAAGATTGTTGTATGACTAATATGGAGAATTGAAAGTAAGCAACACCTGCAAAAGCAACGGTAGGGGTATACACTCTAAGAAAACTAAGAAAAGCATATAGAAAATAAAGAATGTCTCTTATCTTTAGCTTTCAGTGATGAGTTTCCTCCAAGGGTGTTTCTGTAATAGAAATGCTCCGAATCTTTTATGCGAACTTTAAAGTTTGAACTATGATTAGAAAGTTAGACAAAACCAGTTGGAAAGTTCATGAAGTCTTCATTTTAAAGTCGATGGAAAATTGCATTGCGTGTCTTAATGAGAATTTTTTTCGCTTATGGATAAATATTAAAAATCTTTTCACGGCCCGAGAGTGAAATGACAAAATTTAGATTAAAGTGTCAGGATATTTTTAGCTAGGCAAACAGGATATATATACACGCATTTATATAAATTTTCTTTTTAAGCTTTTGCACTTAAAGAAGCTTTTATTGAAAATCTGCATCAGAATGGAGAGTAGGAAGTTTTAATTAAAAGGAAATCGCTCAACGCATCAGGAATCGGTAATGAAAACGAATTCAAAATAAAGTAAACGGGAATTAGTTAATACTTTTATTTTCCAGTATGTTTGAAGTGAGGTGACTCTTTGGAACTTTTCAATTCTTCTTGAAATGAAAATAAAGACATCTCATTGGTTTTGACGGCAGACGTCCCGAATGAGGAAAAATGAAGAAAGAGCAGTCATGCTTTTAATTGTAATTCTTGCGTTTAATTATACTATTTTCGAGCATTGAAATTTTTTAACTCAAACTTTGATCGCACTGCCATAAACAAATACTATCTTATTCACTTTGAATAATAAGTGTCTAAAGAGTCATGTATCTAAGTTTATTACTGTTTCATTGTTGGACAATTATTTAACGTTACAAGCAGTGTCTACGTTTTCATATCTTCAGCAGTCTTCCACTAAATGCAGGACGTTTCCTGCTTCAATAGGGTAAATTGGGGGTAATTTGTTATGACTATATACTGTAAAAACAACATTCAGTTTTTACAGTGCTTCAAAAATTGACATACAAACAATATTTATCTATTTTATGATGCGAATTTCTCCTTCAATTTCCCATTTATCTCTAATGTGGAAGGCCACCTCGGTTTCCTAAGGTACATTTCTAGTCTCTCTGTCTTGTAAGCATGGACGGATACAAGGAAGGGGAGAAGAACGCGATCACCCCTCCCTCGAGGCAGGGACGTCATTTCGAAATTTTCCAGGGGGGGGGGGCAAAGGGTGCATACACAATGTAAAATTTACCAAAAGGTGGCAAAAACCACTCCCACTTATATGCCAATACATTGAGTTCCCAAAGTGAGGGGGGCAATTGACCCCCCCTGCCCCGCCCCCCTAAATGACGGGCCTGCCTCGAGGGTCTCTCCACCAGTAATTTTTCGGTTTTGGAAGTTCAAAAAACGCTGTCTTGAACGTGTTTTAGTAATGTTGGGGAAAGGAAGTTTTTCGCTCTCCCCAAGAAATATTTCGAAATTCCAGTCCGAAAAATTTGCGATTAAAATTTGCATACACTGTAAAAAATGAATGTTGTTTTTACAGTATAATACAGCTAATTTAATAGAAATAAATTGTAAAAAATTCTAACTTTGCAGTAATAAATTGTAAAATTGCTACTTTTACAGTACTAAACTGTAAAATTTGCTAATTTAACAGTTTATTACCGTACATTTCACAGCTTTAAACTCGAACCTCTGCTGCCAGTATTATACTGTTGTTTTCACAGTATAATACAGCTGAATTTTACTGAAATAATCTGTAAAATTGCTAACTTTACAGTAAGAAACTAAAATTGCTAGTTTTACAGTTTATTACGGTGCATTTTACAGTTTTAAATTGGAACCTCGGCTGCCAGTATTATACTGCAAAAACAACAGTTCATTTTTTGCAGTGTACTAGCATACATATTAAAAAGTAATCAATAAAAATCAATCGCCCTCCCTTGGAAAATGCGTGGATTCACCCTTGCTTGTAAGAGTCTCAGAAGTAAATTTCTCTGTTAAGCTTCTCCAAACATTATAGAGTACTCAATAATGGGACATATCTCATAAGCTACCTCCGTGACTAAGTCAAAGAACGTTATTTAAATACTGTTTCTGGAAATATTTAAAATTTAATTACATTATATAGTATTAGAATCAATGTTCTTAATAAATTTCATACGATGTAATATGGATCCGACATATTTGGATTCTTAGTTGAGTGTTTTGTGCAACAATGAATACTCTTACTAAGCTAAAATTTCATTTCATGAAATAATATAATTATGATAATTATAAAGCTTTCAAAGTTGATTTTGGATGAATTCATATATTTTTCTAAGCCGTGGAAACTTTCTAAGAGTTTTTAATAAATTTCATGCGATGTAATATGGATCCGACATATTTGGATTCTTAGTTGAGTGTTTTGTGCAACAATGGATACTCTTACTAAGCTAAAATTTCATTTCATGAAATAATATAATTATGATAATTATAAAGCTTTCAAAGTTGATTTTGGATAAATTCATATATTTTTCTAAACCATGGAAACTTTCTAAGAGTTTTTAATAAATTTCATGCGATGTAATATGGATCCGACATATTTGGATTCTTATTTGAGTGTTTTGTGCAACAATGAATACTCTTTCCAAGCTAAAATTTCATTTCATGAAATAATATAATTATGATAATTATAAAGCTTTCAAAGTTGATTTTGGATAAATTCATATATTTTTCTAAACCGTAGAAACTTTCTAAAAGTTTCAAAATGGTTAAAATACCTGCTGCATAAAACAAAGTCATTGTGTGTATAAAATGCCTTCTAACACCTGCCTTCACTTTTAATGTGCATTAAGGAAAGCTCTAAATTTAAAATTAGCCGTCGTTTGTGTATCTGAAACACAGAAATATAAATTGCGTTATTTCTCGTGCGAAAAATTAATTGGATTTTACACACACGCCTCTTTTCAAAGAGCTTACTGAAGTAAATTGAATTTCAACATGAGTATCTTGTTATTAATAACGCGAATGCGTATCTCAAAAATTTTTAGAACCATTATTTCTTTAGGAATAATATTTTTGATTAACATATGTGATCAGGAAGCTTGCGTGACTTCCTCTGATTTCGATTTGTCTCATCCTGGAGTGCTTTCATGAGTAATTCCGTACAATGATACTTCAAAATTTGTATATTTTCTGCATGTCTTGTGATACTTTTGAATCTTAAAACATTTCAATTTCTGTCGAATTTCAATACATTTTGTTTTAAACAACAGGCAAAGTACTCATTAATGTAATAATAATTAAAAATGTATTTTATTAAAGCATGAACTATTTGCATTCTCTAAAATCATCTCTGAAAAAAGAAACTGCTATTACCGAGTCTCAGTATTTAAAAGAGAGAGAGAAACAAATAAGGATTTCAAACAGTTCAGTCGCTCCTAGTACTCGTTGAAAATGTTCACCATGAGCATGGATACACACGTCGAAATAAATTTTTAGGACAGAACGAATATGTTGTAATGCATCAAGAAAAATTGAATTACATTTAAACGTGTGAAATCTCTTTCATAATGTTTAACCCATATTTGGAAACAGCTGACGGAACCAAAACTATTTTAACATTTAACTTTCCACGCTATTGACCTTGTTTACAAATACAGGTAGAACAAAACAATGTCATAAGATACAAAGCTTTTTCATAATTTTAGATTGCGGAATTCAGTCATATCCGAGTAGTTTCAATATAATTAATTCCTATCTTGAATTAATATATAAAAAAAAACCTTACTTACATTGTTATGAAACTTTTTGTTTTTAATTTTTGATCTATAATGAGACTATAAATATCAATATAATGGACGTTTATAATATAATGCACGTCCCTTTTAACTTATTTAATATTTCTATATTTAAAAATTGGGATTAATGAAGAAAATGATTAAATTGAAGGTATATGTTTATGTTGGAATTTTGAGTTATAGAATTAAACCACTTGATAAAGTAAGCCTGAGTAAAGAAAATGTATGTATGCGGCTTTAATACATGTGGGAGAATTTTGCCATTCTTTAAATTGGAATGTGTGGTGTACATTTTGAATCGCTTTTAACCTCAACCCCTGCATCCAAGCCCATCATTTCAATATTACAAAATTAAAAAAATGATTTCCATTAAAAATGCACGCAAACATAGCTTTAAAAATACAAGTTCAGAAAAGTTCAAAAATTGTTTAATCGAATTCAAAGACATAATGTGCGTGCATACAAAGATAATCAAAATTTAAAAAAATAAAACTGCTCCTATACTAGTCATTAAATAATATTTGAAGATCTATTTAATCCTTCAAATATTATTTTTTTTTTTCGCCGAGCTAAAAGTGTCCCATCTCTTGTAAAAAAACAGCATAGACTAAATTTTTCGCATGGAAAACACTTATTCTTAATTAATTTTTTTTTAATTAGCAATATAATTTTTGGATCAGATATTCTAAGTATAATTGCTGTATAGTTTCGTGACATTATTTAACTATAAACTACAGTAAGCTTGAATGATTGTTCATAAAATCATATCTAACAAAAATTTCTCATACCAAAGATAGTTTATATTTTTGTTTAAGATATGTTTATTGTTTTCATTTCATGTGCTTTAAAATAAATAACTCCGGACTGCTTTTAAAAAAATCGCAGTATTTTTTTGTACGATATCGTTCATTTGATATTACAATTGCGCATATTTCTTACTGCATAGATATATATTTTAAAGAATGCTTCATGTATTACAGTAAAACTCTTAAAATGTTACGATTTATCAATTGTAATCTTTTAAGAGTTGGTTCTTTCTGCATTGTCTTTAGTAAAAATAAAGAACTGAAAAATTAAATAGAAATGTATGCAAAATTATAACTCTTAGAAACAGAGTAATTTACTATAGAGCATAAAAATTCGACAACAAAGAGTTTCAAATAAGTTTTAAAACATTTTTTCAAAACCTAGCAGCAATTATTGATTCTGAAACCCTTAATTTTTCATAAGCTAAATTATTTTTTTAAATTCATAATTAACTGTACCAGGGTTTGAATTCACTTTCAGAATCTAGTCAATTTCCCCTCATAGGATAGCAGTCCCATATTGTGTAGGAATGCAGTTTAAGTTCAACTAATGTTCTCATTCTCCTAATTTAATTTAGTTTTTCTGTAAATAACGGTAATAACACTATAGAAACCTATTTTAATTGTAATGAAAAAATTGCTAACGTTAAGTATGGGAATTTTTGCAAGTAAAGCTGACAAAAGCATTGTACCTGAATATTTAAGCATTTATATTTGTCTATTTATATTAGGTTATTTATTCATTGATTTATTAAAGAAAAGTAATCCTATAATTGAGCAAGAAAATTTCTTTGTAAATAGCTTATGATCTAAATTTCTAAGATCTCCACTTTATTTCTGAAGTTTATGTGTGTTTAAATACTTTTCATAACTTTATACACTGTAAAAAATGAATGTTGTTTTTACAGTATAATGCAGCTATTTTTTAGTAATAAACTATAAAATTCCAAATTTTACTGCAATTAACTGTCAAATTTCTCATTTTACAGTACTAAACTGTAAAATTTTTAACTTTACAGTAATTAACTGTAAAGTTGCTAATTTTACAGTTTATTACCGTGCATTTTTCAGTCTTCAACTGGAATCTCTGCTACACTGTTGTTTTTACAATATAATACAGACAAATTTTACGGCAATTAACTGTAAAATTTCTAACTTTACAGTAAGAATCCGTAAAATTGCTAGTTTTACAGTTTATTACCGTGCATTTTTCAGTCTTCAACTGGAATCTCTGCTACACTGTTGTTTTTACAATATAATACAGACAAATTTTACGGCAATTAACTGTAAAATTTCTAACTTGACACTTACTGTAAGAAACCGTAAAATTGCTAGTTTTACAGTTTATTACCGTGAATTTTACAGTCTTCAACTGGAATCTCTGCTACACTGTTGTTTTTACAATATAATACAGACAAATTTTACGGCAATTAACTGTAAAATTTCTAACTTTACAGTAAGAATCCGTAAAATTGCTAGTTTTACAGTTTATTACCGTGCATTTTACAGTTTTCAACTGGAATCTCTGCTACACTGTTGTTTTTACAATGTAATACAGACAAATTTTACGGAAATTAACTTTAAAATTTCTAACTTTAGAGTAAGAAACCGTAAAATTGCTAGTTTTACAGCTTATTACTGTGCATTTTAGTTTTCAACTGGAATCTCTGCTACACTGTTGTTTTTACACTGTAATACAGACAAATTTTACGGAAATTAACTTTAAAATTTCTAACTTTAGAGTAAGAAACCGTAAAATTGCTAGTCTTACAGCTTATTACTGTGTAGTTTACAGTTTTAAATTGGAACCTCGGCTGCCAGTATTATACAGTAGAGAACCAATTATCCGGGATGTTTGGGACCACAGCTATCCCGGATAACTGAATTTCCCGGTTTTCTGGATCGCTACGAAGCGATATTTGCCAATTGTTTATAAAACCCAAGTTACTATAACAAGTAAATGCATCCTGAAGAGAAAACGATCCAGAAGTGCTTATAGATGTTACAATATTAAAAATTTCTGAGCTATATGCCACTTATATGGTATTTATGAAGAAATCGTTCATATTCATTTAGGTATTTCAAAAGAAAAACAAAAAAAAAGCTCTTCGTTTTTTAGAAATTGCCGAAAATGCGTATTTTAAAAAGTGGCGGAAAAATCGACAAAATGTTGCCAGTTTTCTGGTTTCCCGGTATTTTGGTTCCCGGATAAAAGGTTCTGTACTGTACTGTAAAAACAACAGTTCATTTTTTACAGTGTACCTTGACAAAATCCCGAAAATGCAATCAAAAACGAAATACTATTAAACTGAACCTCTCAATTTTCCGTCAAACTTAACAGAGAGCTTAATTGCCGATGAATATTTCATCAAGCTTCTATTTTAAGCTGAGCGACGCTCCATTCTGTAACGCGCTGCTCCATTAGCGTGCGCATTTTTCAGCGTATTATAATACAGAACAAGGCAATTCCATCATAAAGCCTGTGTTAAACATGATCGAGATCAGAATGATTAACGACGACCAATTCAAAAAGAGACATTGGGCAGTAACTAGCTACTCTCTGTGCGACACTTTTTCCCCTTATGTTGCACTTTCTTTTTCATTGCGGCCGAGATATGACGACTGCCTTTAATTGAGCTCGTTTGTTGGAACTTGACCACCAATTTATTTCTTCGTTTGGGAGCTACCTCAGGCTTCTTTTCAGGCGATTACGTCAGGATAAAATAATCTGTCGAGAAATAAGTTACTTGCTTAAGTTCGAGGCACGTAGGGAAAAAGTTCCGATTAGAATGGAAATGGGCAAAAACCAAATGCAGAGGCAAATATATGTACACACTTAATTCTGGACAGTTTCAAAGATTTCATCATTTAACGTGGTATAAGGAATTATTATATTTATTTATTTCAGTTATTCAACGTTGTGATACTTGTATTTAAAAAAAAATTGTTTTAAATCATATTTTTGACCTGTGTCTAACCTTTGAACCATTCAAAGAATTTTAATAAATTTTAATTTCCATGATTTATTAGTTTTTAATAATTACCCAATACTTCATTTATTTGTTTATTCATTCATTCATATTTATGCTAATAGATGCAATAACGCTACTAAAATATGAGTGGGCTAGTTTAAAATACACAAACTGTATATCAAAGTTAGACTGGATGTCTCTACATTCTTAAAAGGTTTTCAAGAATATTATAGATTAGAACGGTGTTGTGGATTATATTGTAATTTTTTATACTATAATGCCCCCGCCTATTAGTAAGGCATACCAGAAACATGAGAAGTTCATAATTTAGAGTGTTTCTAAATGCAACGGAATTGGTACATAACTTACGGAAAGTCTTAAAGACTTTTTGCTCGGGGAATGAAACAAAAACTATTTAAAATATATTTAAAACACAGTTTTGGTCGTTTTTTTTCCAGAAGTATCAAAACTGTTTCAATAACAAAGAATCGACTTTTTCTCCGTGCACACATTCTCTTTAAAATGCTCTTTTATACTTTTCGTTACAATTTGCTTTTTAGTTTAAAGCGACTGAGGAAACCCAGAGAAAATGTCGCATACAAAGCTTTGGCATGAAAAAAAAGGCGTAAATACAGATTTCCAATATGAATACGTTATTTATGCGACAACTTTCACCGATGGTCGTGAAAATTTCCTGCACGAGCAAAATAAGTAAATTTTAAGTCTTACCAGCTGAGACCATTGTTTAAAATGGCAGGGTAGACCTTACGAGAAAATGAAGGCCATTTTTTTCTATGACAAAATATCGCTTCCAACGTTCGTTCAGCGAAAAACGAATTTCAAATATTTCTGCTTGCTTTTGACTAAATTTGGAGCAGTAACCAGCAGCCGAATTTTCACTTTCCTTTAACAGCTTTTTTTGTTCATATGCTATGCAGATTAGTTTTTCTGCTGCCTTAATACGTGTTTTATTTATTTAAATGTTTTTAGCAATTAAAGCCTAAAACAAATGTCGCTCAAATTTTGTCTCGCATAAAAAAGAAATCTTGCTTCGCAGTGTTGCATAGCTATTGTTAGTGACTATAGTTTCATATCTTGTTCAATATTTACATCTAGTCCAAAAAAATATCAAATTACTAACTTTTTTATTAAATAATTTTCCCCATTGAAACTTTCTATTATTTTTTTTTTTGCTTCAAACTTTGGTTTTACATTACAATTTTAAGAGCTAAATTTTCGAATGTAGATTTCTACGAATAATTACAGTAGAAAATCAAAGGTTTTTCATCAAATTTCGTAAACATCAAATTTTTTTCAAAACATAGAAGGAAAAATACAGCATATTTGTACTTGTAATGATGGTCAGTCAATGTGCTTTTCTAAAGAAATACCGAGTTACACGCTTATTTTGAAATAAAAGTTTAGAAATTTGTTTAAGTAAACTGCCTGTATTTATTTCCGAATAACTGAGTATTTAATTAAATTTAATGTATAGCTTAAAGAAGCAAATAGAAGCCTTAAACTATACGTACATTTAAAAGTGCACTAATTCTTGCACGCACAAGTACTTAACAGATATATCTTAACATTTCTGAGAGACAGTATGCATTACTCACAGCAATGGCTAATTAATAATTAAAATAAAATAACGAAGTATTTGTTTACAAAATAGCAAACAAATCGGAGTTAAATAAAAGCTTTTGAACATTATAGAAAAATCTCTACTCATTAAAGAAAATCAAGGAATTTTAAAGTAAACAAGTTATATGCAATGTGCAATGAGTTACCGCCCATAAGCCAGGGATAAAGCAGAACTGAAGCAAGTTATGTTTTAATAAAAATAATTCACTAAAAAGTCAAGCAAAAGAAAATTAAATTCAAAATGTACTGCTACTAATAAGAATATATTTTTATTTTTTTAAGCTTTTCCAAATTTCTAACTGCAAAATTCTTTTACCGAAGCTATATTACAGTTAAAAAGCTTTAAAATAAATAAACAAAACTGACATAAAATGAAATGAAATTTTGTATAAAACTATTTTCCGGTTGATTGTGCAAAGCTCGGTGTTGAAAGCAGACACTGAGAACTTTCTGAGTTATGATTTCCACAGTTCATGGGAACTGAATTCTTTGGAAATGAAATATGAAGAAAGCAATCTGTTAATTGAACATCGAATAAATGAAAGATTTTGAAACTGGTGTGTGAAAGTGCTCGATACAGAATAAAATTATTTTGGAACATGTATAGCTTTTCCAAATAATTTTATTAGTGCAATGGGGGAGTTTCCTTCAGTAAAAAGTACTACTTTTTGTTACTGAAATTGATAGAATGATATAAAAAAATAACATGAGCCCGGAAAATACTTTAATTTTACCAACAGTTTATTTTTTAATTTTTTTAAATTCCCTACCTTGAAAACGGGACGTGGTTTTTGTGACGTCAGTGGTACACCTAACAGCTCTCTTTCCAATAATAACACCATTTTGCTTGACTTGAGTTGTCCAATCGCAGGAATCGGTGACGTCACGACCTTCGTCATCTCACTACAACCAATTAGATTTCGCACTTACGTGCACCACTGACGTCATGCGCAGATTTTTTGTTTTTTTTTTTTTTTTTCGGAATAGCATCTGCGCACCGGTTAAAACAATTCATAAAAAATATATAACTGTGTCAAAAAATTAAAAAAAAAGATCAATTCCTATGTTTTGAAGCATGCTCTTTCAGAAAAAAATACCTTTGAAATTTCGGAAACTCCCCCATTGTAAGTCAAGTAATATTATAGATAAACTAGTTGACCCGGCAAACGTTGTTTTGCCATATAAATAATTTCCTAGTAATTTCTAGTGTAGACAAAAATAGCTTACTTATTGTAAGTATGTACACTGAAGTGACAAAAGTCATGGGATAGCAATATGCAAATTTTCAGATGGCAGTAGCATCGCATAGAACAGGTATAAATGCGCAGTGCTTTTACAGAGCTTTCATTTCTGTTCAAGTTATTCATGTGAAGAGGTTTTAACGTGATGATGACCGCACGACGTGAATTAACAGACTTTGAAAGCGGAATGTTAGTTGGAGCTAGACGCATGGGTCATGCCATTTCGGAAATCGTTAGAGAATTCAACATTCCCAGATCCACTGTGTCAAGAGTGTGCCGAGAGTATGAAATTTCAGGCATAACATCCCACCATGGACAGCGCAGTGGTCGACCGCCTGCACTTAAAGATCGAGACCGGCGACGTCTGCAAAGAGTCGTAAATTCTAACAGACAAGCAACACTGCGTCAAATCACCGTAGAAATCAATGTGGGACGTACAATGGACGTGTCTGCTAGAACTGTGCGGAGAAATTTGGATTTCTTGGACTATTCCAGCAGAAGACCGACTCGGGTGCCTTTACTGACAGAACGACATCGCTTGCAGCGACTCTCGTGGGCACGTGAGCATATCGGTTGGTCCCTAGATGAATGGAAAACCGTGGCCTGGTCCGATGAGTCACGATTTCAGCTGGTAAGAGCCGATGGTAGGGTTCGAGTGTGGCGCAGACCCCACGAAGCCATGGACCCAAACTGTCAGCAAGGCACTGTTCAAGCTGGTGGTGGCTCCGTAATGGTGTGGGCTGTTTTTTCATGGCATGGACTTGGTCCTCTAGTGCGACTGGACCGAACATTGACTGGAAATGCTTATGTGCAGCTACTTGGAGATCACTTGCAGCCATTCATGGACTTCATGTACCCAAACAACGATGGGATTTTTATGGATGACAATGCGCCATGTCACCGGGCCACAACTGTTCGCAATTGGTTTGAAGAAAATTCTGGACAATTCCAACGAATGATTTGGCCACCTAGATCGCCCGACATGAATCCCATTGAGCATTTATGGGACACCATCGAGAGGTCTGTTCGTGCCCAAAATCCTGCCCCATCAACGCTTTCACAATTATGGACGTCTATCGAGACAGCATGGCTCAATATTCCTGCAGAAGACTTCCAACGACTTGTTGAGTCCATGCCACGTCGAGTTGTTGCACTTCGCCGGGCAAAAGGAGGGCCGACACGATATTAAGAGGTATCCCATGACTTTTGTCACTTCAGTGTATGTATGTATGGTAGAATGTGTATATTGTATGTATGTAAGAATGTGGTATATGCGTGAAATAAGCATGGAGCGCTGTGAACGATGAGGGAATATAAAAATAACAAAAGGCAAACATTATTTTTAAGTTATTATAATTTATTCCTTAAAATTATATATCATTAATTAAACAATTACGACAGTAACACTTTTAAACAATATCAATCTCTTAATGCTATAGCGTGAACAATATTTTTTGTTAGTCCATCTTTAGCTAACACAAACAAACTGGATGGTATACCCACTCGAGAGCATGCCACGTATAATTGTCCGTGTGAAAAACATGGTGTTCTCAAATCTAAGCCACAAACAGACATCGTTTGACCTTGGGATTTGTTAATAGTCATTGCAAATGCCAATCTAATCGGAAACTGAATACGTTTGAATTGAATTGGCACATCTGTAGGTATAATAGGAATCCGTGGTATGAGTATATTTTCACCTCTGAACTTGCCATTTAAAATCCTGGCTTCGATCACGTTTTTCATTAATTTTTGAATGACTAATCGCGTACCGTTGCACAGCCGGGGCGGGTTCAAATTACGAAGCAAGATAATTGGAGATCCAACCTTTATTTTTTAAAAATTTGTGTCACTTTAATGGTCGTTCATACCCCCCCCCCCTCTCGCAGTGAAAAAAAACTTTACACAGCAGATTTTGCCTAATAACTCAACACTCATGGTGTTTGATACATTTTATTTGTTTGTAATGATGTTTTTTGGTCACAACCAATATGAAAATCACAAAAAATAGTTACTTTAATTTTTAACATATATTTATCTTCTTCAGAATTTTTGACTTTTAATTTTACCTTGAATTTGACGTAAATGCAAGGTATAAAATACAGAATTTTATAAAGGTACAAAAATTAACATAATATAATTGATAGTGTATATAATTTTTGAAAAAATAATATAAGTGCCGCAAATCAAAAACCATTTATTGCCACAATCGATTCAAAGCCCCCAAAAATGGCGCAAACGTCCATAAGAAAATTCTACAGCATCGAAGGACCCCATTGCCAATTTTAACAAAGATCCGACCAAAACTGTCATTTTGTACTATAAAAAAATATGGGGTAGATCCCCATGAGGGGATGTACCTGCATAAGGACATTACAATCATTAAAATCATTCAAAAAAAAAAAAACATGCAGCTGTTCGAAAAAATCCTTGCGGGCCTGGATTCGATCTCATTCCATCAGGAACTTCAACCTGACGCGCATAACCACTTGACCATCGGGTCGCTCATTGAAGTAAGGATTTACGATAACACATATTGTTTTAAATGACATGAAATGTTAGTTTTTCGATCATAACTTTTTTTCTAGTGAACAAATATCGTCATATGAGTACATGGTACCTAAGTTACACCATCTCCTATCGATTAAAAAAAAATCGTCCAAATCGGTTCAGTAGATCAGATGTTATGTGCGAACAAAAAAAAATTTAGGGGTGGACTACCCCTAACATTTAGGGGGATGAAAAATAGATGTTGGCCGATTCTCATAGATACTGGATAAGCACAAAAAATTTCATCAAAATCGGTTAAGCCGTTTCGAGGAGTATGGCAACAAAAACTGTGACACGAGAATTTTATATATTAGATTTAAATAGAAACAATCTGCACAATTTTTCTCTGGCTTTATTGATGAATTGTTGCGGACAACTGAAAAACGCACCGCGTATAAAAATGCATTAAACATCACATGGGTAACTACAGCAAATGTCAACAAACTTTTCACGAGTCATCTTAATAAGAAGTAAAAAGTTCTCTTTTGTGCTGTAAATATGAAGAGTAGGAATAAACACTCTTAAAGCGCAAAATGACGCAAAAGTTTCAGTCAGACTTTTTTTGAATGCAATGAACCTTTTTTCGATAAAAAGTTGTAAGACGCGTAGGGTGGATAGACTAATCTTTTTTAAGTAAAAGCTCCCATAATTGGCGTTGAAAAAGGGCCCATGAATTTCAAAGTGAATGGATCATTTTTTCCAACATTTTGAGCTTTTCAGACTCAGTACTATATCCTTTATAAAATTGTTCACTTGGAGCATTTAATGATTTTTTTTATTCAATATGCTTACGTAGAATCATAAAAAAAATGTGTAAATCACTTATAAATTAAACTTTGTTTAAGAAAAAATAAAATGGGAGAACTCCTAACACCAACAGACATTTCTCAACCTTACAACATATCGCATCCCGGTAACTAAATTAACTCAACTTTAAAAGAATAAATAAATAAATAAAAAACATCATTGAAGAAAATTAAGATTTTATGCACTAGTAGTTTAAAGCAACTTAACCTCAAATATTACAATACACGTTAAAAGTAGGTTATTTTAACGGTTAATTTTTGTAGTCCAAATTAATAATACATACTTAAAATTCTAAAACTTTCCTTCTGAATCTGAAATTTTAATGATGTATCACTATTGATTATATCATTTTTACATCAAAATTTTGAGCAATGTCACTTTCGCTGCCGGTGTGCGGATATGTGCAACATTATAAAAGTAAAATGAAGGTAAACGGATTTGTGTTATAATATATTATATTGCACCTAAGCACTGTTGGCGCTCGTCTTTGGATCAATCTACTTCAAAAAAAAACTGAAAACAAGGGAAGCATGCAGGAACATTTAGGGGGGGGGGCAGGGGTGGTCAGTTGTCCTTCCTGGCTTTGAAAAATCAATGTATTTACACATAAGTGGGCGTGGTTTTTATGTTTCCCGATTAAATTGCATTGTGTTTGGACCCTTTTTGCCCCCCCCCCCCTGGAAAAACTTGAAATGACGGCCCTGTTTTCTTGAAGCGTAGTTGCTTGTTTTCAACAAGAAATAAGTTTATATTGAAAACTCGTGCCAAGCTCCGTTTTAAGAAGCGCATTGCGGCAGTCTTAATTTGCTTCTCGCGATCGCTGCCCTCCCCATCTCCTACGGAATCGAGATTTTAGATTTTCTCCACCTAGTGGAAACAATGCTGATGAATACTATATTACTGTCTACTATAACAACTAAAATAAATATTTTTCAAATATTTTGTCAATTTGTTTTGTACAACATTTTTTATGCAGTTAGTTTTTAATTACTATCGAGAGAAAAGTAGGGTCAATATAAAGTATACACGGACGATTGATGACCATCAAAAAAACGTGTAATAAAAATCATCTCTCTCAAAATCATAGGCTTGATTTTTAAACCGTTTTTCTAGTGTTTGAAAATGATCTCATTTTTAAAATTCCGTGCGTGACTTTAATAAATGCAATTACTGTACCCATTAATATTTTCAAAAGATTGTTGGTTAGTGAAAGGTTTTCATTCATACAAACTGTATGTGGTTCCAGCAAACATTAAAAATATGAATAACTAAACGAATAAAATGAAATAGTTTTTAAAGTACAATGCCTAAACTATGGTCTTGTAATTATTGTCACTGTAATGACTATCACTGTAACGTAATCATTTTTTCCAAAAATAATTATTCAAGTTATTTTCTTTACTTATTTTTCAAGAATTGTTTATTCTTCTTTTATTGATTAGTGAAAAAATATTTAAAAACTATATCAATTAGTTTTAAATGCAGTTTCGACTGAGAAGACAGCAATTATGTGTTTTATGAATTTTGATTCGCATTAAGATGTACTTTTTTGCGGAAAATTAATTTGAATCTGAAATGCATTGTCAGAGGGTAAAAATGACTTTATTAATGAGTCATGAATTTGAATTTCCATTTGAAATAAAATTTTAAATGTTGAAAAACTCACCCATATGCGCCTTAAAAGAAAAATGTGTAAAATGATAAATTGAATCTTTTCATGTTAATGAATAATTTTTGATCCTATGCTAGCTTGATTTTATTATATATTTTTCATATATTAAAGTATTGCCTAAAAGTTGAGAGTTCAGTAGTCTGTACTTAATGTGAGGGCAGTTAATGTTATCAATCACTTATTTTTATCAAAATCACCTAGTCCCGATTTCTATTCATTTGTTTATTAAAAATATCACTTTATAGGATCATTACATCGTCCAGTTTTAAAAATGGAGTTTGGGTTCCTGTTGAAACAATCGAAAACCGCTTAGCCATTTCAAGATTTCGCAAAAGATTTGACAAGGAAACTAAAAAATGATAGAAAACCCTTCAGAATATAAATCTTAACCCTTCACTGCACGGTGTGCCAGATCTGGCACAAACCAAATAAACCCTCATACATTCCTATGATTTTTAAATGCAGTTAAACTGAGCTTTGTGCCCATTCTGGAACATTGCTATAACAGTTTAGTGTGATTTTTATGCATTAGTTAGTTGCACTAGTCTAGGTATTACAGTTCTTGCTTTTGAAAGAAAGAGTGTCTGCATTTCCGTTAGAAGTGTGCTTAGTCATTAATTCCTTTGTTCTAAAAATGTTTAAATACACTTAGTGGAAAGTTTTACCACTTATGGCACAAAACACATTGTAGATTATTACACTTATCGGTATACAAAGCATATGCTATGTGCTTTGTGCCATATATAGAACAAACAATTAAAACATCATTTTTGGTGCACATTTTTAAAATTAATTTTTTTCTTCATTTTTCCTGAACTCAGGGCTATTTAAAAGGTAACAAATGATTTTTTTCATGAAAATATAAAAAATCGTGCAGTGAAGGGTTAAGAGTTTGAGTTTTTTATAGAAATCATTCGAAACATCGCCATACTTTCCACATTTATGTTTTCTCTTTTTTTTTTTTTTAATTTTGTATAATTTTTATATTTAAATAAAAGTACAGTCATAAATATAAAATAAGTGCTTATTGATTTTATATGTAATTATATATCAGGCTTGGAGCGAATTATGCGAAAATGTAATCGATTACTATTATCATTACGAGCACATAAAATTGGAGATTACAATTACGATTACAGTCCTCTGCAAAATTGCAATTGCGATTGTAGCAACTATTAAAGTCTGGCTTTGACGAGATAGCACTTGACTCCTCCTTTTTTTAGAATTGTTCATTTTTCTGAAGGGGTGATAAAGTAGAGGAAAACTGAAGAACGGATTCACAAACCTGTTATTGGTTCTAGCATAGCTTGAATACTCCACCCATTTTAAGAAATTAGCCAAAGAGGTTAAAATATTTTAATTTTGTGATGTCGAGACAGATGTCTTATTGGGCAGGTCATATTCTAAGAAAGTGGGTGGGCCTTAGTTTTACCTCTTCGAACAGCCATTGGTCAAAGACAGCAACGCCTCCAATAGTTCATTTTAATTAAAAACTGGCGAGAGTGGGGTTACAAAGAAAAACGTAAATCTTGTCATTTTTACTTTTTCGCCACCAAAGGCAGTAACTGCTACAAATTACATTCCAATATTAAGTAATCACATAGCGAAAATATATTTGGAGCACTTTTTTGTGAAAAAATTTAATTGATTCTAAAACTTTTAAGTGTTACTCACCGAAATTTCGTACGTTATTCTTCGCAATGATAATAAAAACAATAAACATCAACAGAAATCAACCAGCAAACGATAAATTAAAAATAAAATTCTCTCACTCAAGATATTTACTGCAATTTATATTGTAATAAATTACTATGCAGTAAAAGAAATGTTGCTGACGATAAATTTAGGATGGTTTGCTACGAATGTTGCCTTTTTTTCGACCTCATTGTTTCAGTCAAAGAATTATTTCATTTTTTGCAAAGAACCTCTAATCGCCAAAATTTCGCTAAACTCACAAACATGGCACACGTCAATTTTTTCCTTCTCTACCTATTTTAAGGAATGGACTCTTTTTCTCATTTGATTGACAGGTGCCTCACGGTTTTATTATAGATTATGTAAAAAATGTAATCGATTACGATTATTGTATGCCGATTATGATTTCGATTAGACGATTACAGCTTTGGGAGGGACATGTATTATACATATATATACAGAGGATAATCCAGAAATTTTTGTTTGATGGGGTTAAGTTTCAGTACTCCTTATTAGTTAATCAGAAGAAAAACGAAGCATGTAAAATTTAAAATTTCTTCAAAATATCATACAATATTGCACAGCAAATAATATTTTTTATTACATTCTGTTAATTTTACCATTAATTTATTTTAGTAAAAATTTACTATCACGAAAAATATAAATTGGAAATTTATAAATTGTCTACGTGTAATCAATATTGGAATTATAGAATTCTAAAAAAATGAAATTCTAAAAGGAAATTTCTCAGATAATAAAATTCTCAGGTAAAATTTAACATTTTTAAACATAAAAAATGTTTTAAAAATCTATAAATACACAATTTTTGCTACTTTTTTGTAATTATTGACTAAAACAAAGCATTAAAACATAAAGCGTAAACTAAGATTAAATTATGAGTAAAAATATTTTGAAAAAAAAAAGTCAGATGACACAATAACGAGGCTAATTTACGATTAATGAAAGAAAAATTACAATTACGATTACACAAGAAATACTTGATTAAAATTACGTTTACACAATTACAAGTGCCCCATTTCCAAATTATGATTATGATTCCGATTACAAAAAATGTAATCGATTACGTATATTACG